>CM044104.1:681659-954285 GCA_024174645.1 Lemna minuta | reverse complement strand
GTTGACTTTGGCGAATTGAGTTATTCTAACCCTAAATGGGTTGGCTTTGACTCAAAATGGTTGACTTTGTCTGAATTGAGTTGACTTCTAGCTGGTGGGTTGACTGCATATTTGAGTGACTTATGCTGAGTGAGTTGACTCCTTGTATATTTAGGGAGTTTTACTTCTGACTAAATGGGTTGACTCTAGAGGCTCATGTTGACTTCACGAGGATAAACTTAAATTGAATGATTCCAGCTTTTCTACAATCGGGTCATTGTCCTAAATTGTCACTGGAAAATAGAACAAAACAACTAACCAAGGCTAAAATAAAGTTTAGTGTAGATAGGAGGTTAACACAACAGATGGGAGATAGATTTGATCCAAAACTAAGAAATATACTATGATACGAAATGATTGAATGAAATAGATGAAACTCTATTGTATGTTGAAGAGGAGCTAACCAATACTGTAAAAGTAAAATCGTATAGAAATTAAATAATGACACAATATAATTAGTGGATCCCACACTATGATACAGAAATGATTGAATGACATAGATGAAACTCTACGTAAGCATGTTAAAGAGAAGTTTGACTCCAAATACTGTAAAAGCAAAATCAGTCATAAATTAAAAATGACTTCATGAGCCGAGATCCCAAAATGAATATACTATGATATGGCTTGTGTAAATGAGTGATACACCAAAAGTCTAACTTAATATTTGAAACCTTGTAAATGGATGAGAAAGAAATGGCGGTAAAGTGTCAGAGTTTTCAATCACATTTGTAACATGAAGTGCGGGTGATTGAGAACTTGCTGAAATGAGATAATAAACAGCTTCTGTTATAGGCCTATGGAATCCAACACAAAATTAAATTAGCATAGTACAAAAGAAATTTATTCAAAATTTTTAATATAGCTAATGGAAAAATGAATGTAATTTTCAATAGAACAAAAGAACTTGCTATCGTAGAATGTCAAAGACGAATCTGAAAAATCAATTTCATTATGTTGCAGGAGGCGTTTCCTTCGTCGCCATCGTGAAGAATGAGAACAAATACTGAAAGGTCATTTTTCTTCTTGATCAGGATCACAAGAAAAGGCTTTTCGAATGCTCGGGGTTTTATATCTATGCTCCACTTTTGCGCTTTTCAACAACCTATCTCACGTAACCCTAATGCTCTTATAATACATGGTTTAGAGAGAGGAGACATAGTTATGATAATACCCTCAAAGGTATTAATGCTACGTAGAATAAACTAAGTTTATTGATGAGTAATATATGACTAAATGGAAATGGGCAAAAGAGTATAATATACATGAGCATGATAAATGAAAGCATATAAGTATAGTTATAGTAGCTACAAAAATTAACATCACTTATTTTTATGATATGTTTATTATGAATGTATGCATAGGGATATGAGTGAGGAGATAGCTTCAATTTTCCTGAAATCAGATACACCCATGAACCTCAAAGAAATATTAGCGAGTTAGTCCAAAACAATCATGGAATAGACAAAAATATTAATGATTCAAATTAATAACAGATAAAGGAAAATTAACGATTTAAAGTAAGCTTATTGATTCATAATTCTTTAATTTATAACAGTGATAATTCAAGAAAAAAAATGCTTATATCAAAACTAATGCTCTAACAACTTATATGTGTAATTACATGATTATTAATACAAATTAAGGCATAAAATATTATATTCATATACATGTTATCATAATTTGAGTGCATATTTATCATTCTATGCAATTTAAAGTTATAATATCAAAATACATTATTTTAAAGGATAATCATGCATAATTAAAAGTTGATGTTTTATAGTATATTATTATATTTTAAATTTGATATTATAATTGAGTTTTGAATGCAAAATAATTTGACAAAACATTTTTTCTATACACATTTATTTTTTAGTTTTAATTTCAAAATAAAATGAGCGTATTTTTTAGTTAAAAAATTATTCTCGTTATTTTCATAAATTTTAGTTTTTAGAATGATAAATTATTTAATTTCCGACAAAAAAATTGGATTAAAAATGAGTTGTATTTTGAAATTTGTGAATTTTTTAATTTTTAGGGATTTTTTTGAATATTTTAGACTCTATTTAGACTTAATTTTCATTAAAAAAATTTAAAAAATTAGGTTTTAAGTGCACGCTAACGTGGCAACTGACTTGGCACACAAACTTGTGTGTCGTCACATGGCGGTATGCGCACGTGTGCATGTATAGCTAGTGTTTAGGCACCATTTTAAGGGTATAATCAATCCAGATAAATTCACATTACCTTATATACCAGTCAAATCATTTTAATTTTTCCAATGAGGGACTATTTGTGCTTTTACTTCTTCGCAAGTGAGGTGGCGTATTGGGAGGCTTTTGATTTGTGGATTTAATCAAAGTCATTGATCTTCACTTTAGTGAAGAAGGTACGTGTCAGCATCTGACTAGGTGTTGATTCATTTTATTAAATAGATCAATGCTCACTGTTCATCTAAGCCATTATTACTGCCATGATTTGAAGCGTCATATTCGTTAGATCATGATCAGACGGTCGTGATAAAATATCGCTTTCTCTTCTCATGGGTATGTTGCATGATCTTGATGCTCTAATGAAGATCTGATAGTCACGACTAAACCATAATGATTTCTCTCTTCGAATTCCATCGCGATCGTTGATCTCATCAAGGCAAAGATCCAACAGTTATTCCCAATTTTAAAATAGTATAAATTCTCTCTTCGACAGTGTAAAAGATTCTTGGATGTTTTGATCAATTGCACCTTTTGGACATCTTAATCCTTGAATCTCTTGGCTTCTTCTTCTTCTAGACTCATTTTCACATTTGAGGAATGTTTAAAATCAAGTTTTCATTGAGAGATCAAGAAGAATTCGTTGCTTGAACTCCAAATTTTTGTTTTTCAAAACATGAAACAAAAAGCCTTGATCTAGAAATTTAGTGGATCATTTTGAGCATGATTTTGGGTTACATTATGTGTTTTCTTCCTAATCTTTCATTTGATGCATATATTAGTTTAATTTTATGAATCTTAGTTAATTTCTTTCTCTTCACGATCAAATTTTTCTCTGTTACTTTTTCTCCTTGATTTCCCTGTGAATACTAATCCAAATCAAACGATTTTGATTCCGTGGATTCGTCTTCGAGTCTTCTTTCCGGAAATCGTATTTTCTTAATTTCTCACCTCAATTGATGATCAGATTTGATGGAATTTTGAAAATATGTCGAAAAGTTTTATAATTCTTCGTGGATTTGACTCTTGTTCACCATTATACTAATCAATTCATAATTAAATATTGAAATGGGTGAGTTTAGAAAATTTTTTGACATGAGGAAGTGTGTTTTCAACGACCACACGACTTCATTTCATCATAAAGCTTTGTATAAATACAAGACTTTTTTTTGCCAATTTATAGGTTTAAGTATAGATCACAAGCCTAGTTTGATAAATTTACTTGGGTCATACTTGGTCATAGTTTTTTGGTCTACAAAGTAGATTCTATGGTCTTTTGCCAATAAACATCTAATGGTATGATTATTTTAGTAAAGTAAATGATGACTTATCTTAGTCAAGTAAATGATGACTTATTTTAGGAGTGATCATGTATGAATCACTCAAGCCAAGAAAAATATCTAGGTCTGTTTTGAGGTGCACAACTTGTTACTTCTTGAGCATTAAGTTTGCTAGATATGTTTGTTAATGATTCTTAGCCAATGCAAATCTGTGCTAGATATTTTGGAGCAAACTCGACTACTTACTTGTAAACCTAAAGCCTCATCGATTACATTGTGACTTGATTTTTAAGACATTACCTCTCCATTACTCAAGAATGTTCATTGTTTTTTGTCACTAATTTGGAAGGTAGTTTACTTTCATATTGTATATTGTAGGACTCCTTAGGAAAAATATACATAAGCCTTGACAAGTGCATTCATAAAAGAGCATAAGTGTATTAGTGTATCTCAAGTGTGCTCTAGGATGAGGACTTTTGTATTTATGACTGATGAATATTTTGTGGCATATAAGCCCATCACACTTTCATGTGTCTCTTCTATGCTCATTGAAATGAAGCTTATTCATTATCATGCTTGTATTCATCACTAATCTTTGAAATGAAGTCCATGAGCATATGCAATGACTAAGTGATAAGATCATAATATAGTTATCTGTAGTCTTTAATTATATGTTATAAACATTCTTATTCATGGGATATTTGAGGACATTAAATTATCCAGAAAGAATAACATTATCTGATCCAAATGATAACATGAGTATGGCTAATGTTGTGACCGTTGGTGTGGACACACTAAGGACGGATAGTGGGCGCTCTTTGGAGAAAGATTTTGCTGAATTGATCTGTATGAATCCCTAAATGATATTATACCTAATTTTCAATCAGGTTGATTCATGTCACAATTTTGTATGTAGTCTTTTGACTTGAGTCACTAAAGACATATTGTGGATGGATGACTATGTTTTGATTATAAACTTCAAATTGTTAGCCACGAGACCTCAAAATATCATAGATTGGATACAACATGAAGTCCTCAAAGGTGATTGAGAGGTCGTGATGGGATCATCCACCTTCAATATTTGAGGAGATTGAATCTAGGAATGAGATGTGATATTAGGAATGATTGAGAGATCCTTGGCCAAAGGTATTAGAAATTAGGAGGAGTTCTTGATCATTTCTTACTCACATCAATACTAACTTGATTGATCGATTAGGGTTTGATAGTTGACTATTTATGAATATCATGCGGACAAAGGATTATACATATATGGTCACTAATGATAGAAAGGTTCCATATATGAGTTTTTATATACTCTATATCTCCTAGAGTATACGGTGTAGCTTGGCACCCAATGGGCTTGTCGATTGGGTTAAATTGATTATTGATTAATTAATTTATATATTAATATAGATTATTAATAAGGTTGACCAATAAGGTACTATTAGGTCTATAAAGTTATTAACTAGTGAAATATATAAACCTAGAGGATCACACATATCAGGTCTATGGATGTTGGTGGATATAGAAATAATTATGAGAAATTTTATGAGAAATTCGCGTATCAAATGTCTATAAATAGAGAGAGAATGATTAGAGCTGAAGGTTCCTATGAAAGCCTTATACAAATTCTCTCCTTTATTCTCTTTCTCTCTTGGTGAAGAGCTTTGAAGAGGAGATCCAAAAATTCTTTGATTGTGTCGATACTCCTAGAGGTTAGACACTTGAATAGTTTCAAGAAATCTTTCAACTGAACCTTGTAAGTATGTTTTCTCAAATAGAATAAATGACAAGATCATTAGTTTTTGGTGCCTCAATATTTTGAATATCCAATTCAATGTATTCTGCTACATTTGATACTTTGATAAAATTTTTTTAAGGCTTCTCTGATAGAAATTATGTGGCCTACAAGCCAATCACACTTTCATATTTCATTTGTATTCATTGAAATGAAATTTTATTCATTGTCATTCTTGTATGATGTTTGCAATAAAGTCCATGAGGATAGGCAATGACTAAGTGAATTATGATAGGATCATAATACAATCATCAATGGTCTTTAAACATATGTTCTAAATATTGATACTCATGGTATATTACAAGGACATCAAATTATCTAGAAAGAATAATACTATTTGATCCGACCCATATGATGAGTATGACTGATTAAATCATCAATGTTCAATTTGATGGTCTTACAGTGTAGAGACACCAAGGATAGATAGTGGGTGCTCTTTAGAGAAATAGTTCAATGAATTGACCCATATGAATCCCTGAATGTTATAATAAATAATTGTCAATCAAGATGATTCATGTCATAGTTGTGCATGTAGTCCTTTGACTTGAGACACCAAGGACATCTTGTAGATAGATGATTGTATTTTGACTATAACTTAAAAAGCCATGGCCATGGGATCTCCAAACGTTATAGGATTTGTATGATATAAAGTCATCATAGGTGATTGAGGGATTAAGATAGGATCGTTTGCCCTTAATATTAGAGGAGATTGACTCAAAGAATGAGATTCAATTAAATCCTTTACCAAGGTAAAGGAAATATCGAGGTGTTGTTGATGATTTTCTACCGGCATTAGTACTAAATTAGGTGATTGATTAGGGTCTAATAGTTGACCATACCCTAATTCATTCATGAGTCTTGCGCGGATAATGGATTATATGTACACGATAACTGATGACGGTAAGGTTTTATGAAGGAGTTCTGATATACTCCATATGTCCTAGAGCACACGATGTAGCTTGACACCCACAAGGCTGGCGACTCAATCTGTCGATTGAATTAAATTGATATTTATTCTAATAATCAATATTGATATAGTTAATTGATTAGGAAGACTAATAAATATTTTTGGGTTGATGAAGTCATTAATTGGTCAGATATATAGACCTTGATGGTCATATATAAGGTCAATGTGCATTAGTAGATATAGACATAAATATATGGGTTTTTCTAAAAAATTTTACATTCACAAAGTTTGTAAATAGGGAGAGAATGGCCATAACAAGGATGTCCATGTGAGCCTAGTGGAAAACTCTCCCCTCTCTTCTCTTCATATCATGGTGATGAGTGTTCTAGAGGAGATCCGATTGTTTGGACACTGTGTGTATATCGTTAAAGACTAGACACTTGATCAGCTTTAATAACACCTTCAAATGATCCCTGTAAGTATGAATTTATTCTATACTAGATGATAGGATCATCTAGATAATATAATCATCAATTCTTGATGCTACAAAAATTTTTGAATTTTTACTTCAACGTCTTCCACTGCATTCGATGTTTTGATCAAAAATTTGGAGAGCTTGTCAAGCCTCATCTCCTAACATTATCAACCTCAAAAACCAACAAAATGTTGTATAATAATTTTATTAATAAAGTGTGATGAATATTATTTGGCTTATCAGCAAATCACACTTCCATGTACCTTGTTTATGTTTATTAAAATGAAATTTATTTATTATCATTCTTGTGTGGTGTTATAATGAAGTCCATGAGCATATGTAATGACTAAGTGAATTATGATGAGATCATAACAAAGTTATCACTAGTCTTTAAACATATGTTCTAAATATTCATATTTGTGAGATATTTGACAAGGACATTGAATTTTCTAGGAAGAATAGTACTATTTGATTTGACTCATATATGAGTATGATTGATTCTGTAGCCAATATTGTGGGTACACTAAGAATACATAGTGGGTGCTCTATGGAGAAAATGATTGAGAATTTTACTACATCATAAGAAGTTCACTAAATTGACCCTTATGAATCCCTAAATAGTATTATGCCTAATTGTCAGTGAGGTTGATTCATGACACGATTGTGTATGTGATCCTTTGACATGAGACACTAAAGACATCTTTTTTAATTATGACTTACGAATCCCTAGCCACAGGATCTCTAAAACATGATATATTGGATACGATATTAAGTCCTTAAAGATGATTGTGTGGTCAAGATGAGATCATCTGCCCTTAGAATTTGAGGAGATTGAATCCAAGAATGTCATGTTATGAAACCGTTGGCCAAGGTAGTGGAAATATTGGAGGAGGAGTTCCCGATGATTTCCTACATGTATCCGTACAAACTTGAGTGACTAATAGCATGCATATTTAACTCTTATTTCATTATAATTAACTGGTTTTAGTGCATAATTTCAGTCTACATGATGCATGTTATCATCTTAAAATAAAATTTTCTTCAATTTAAGGCCAAATCACTTAATTTCATATTTTTTATCAATTGAGCATTCTTATGTGTTTTAAGCATGTTTGACCCTTTCAAGGATCAAATCACTTGTGTTTGATCTCAAAAGTTTTGGTTTTAAATATTTCAAGATTTAAGTGATTGCATGAAGATTCAAAAAGAGGAACAAAAGAAGAAAAAAAGAGGTTGAGTAAAAGAAGGAATTAACCTAGTTGACTCTAGAAAGTCAATAAGGAATTAATTCTTTAATAATTCCATTTTCTGTCTACTATTTGATTTCAAGACATAAATTTCAAGAGGATCAAATTCTTGATCCAATGAAGAAAATTTCATGCAAAAAAGAGCTCTAGAAATGAAGTTATGAATTTTTTAAGATTAACCATTTTTTATAGATTTTTTAGGAATTTTTTCTGAATTTTTAGAAATAAAAATTCTCAAAAACAGTTTTATTAAGCGCATGACCCACGCGGTGCTGACGTGACGACATAGACACATGGCAGCGCCACTTGGGCCGACAAGGACCCATGTGGGCGTCTACGTGGCTCGTAGGCTAAGCAGATTTGGCCCATCGGTATAGTGGGCCCTGTAACAAGTAGAGATAAGGGGGGCGTCATAAGGCCCGGTGGGCGACTGACGAGGCGTTTTATGCGGTCGTTAAAACACACAAACGTCAGTCAAATAAAATTTATAATTCCGAACTCACGATGACAATGATATAAATCAAGTATAGTGCAAGTATCGGGTCAATCCACACAGAACAAGGTTGACTTTGATCGCATAGTTGACTTGGTCAAACTTAGGTTTAATTAGGGTTTTAAATAAGTGATAGTGGTATATAATCAATAGAAATAATATAAATATATAAGAGAAGATATTTTAAGACTTTAGAAAACTAATTTTAAGAAGAAATGTCAAAAGTCAAGATCAAAGCGTTGACTTTGACCAACAGTTGACTTTCTGAAAATCAGAGAATAAAAGAGCTTAAAATATTACAAAAATTATATATTCGAAAACTAGAGAGAAAATGGACTTTATTGATACAAAATTTGTGATTTCTTAAGAAGAATTGGATTTATTATGAATTATTGAAAATCAAAGATCAGAAAAATCTTGAAATGAACACTTTGGTGAAAATCTTAAAATTGACTAAAAAAATGATATCCAAATCTTGCAATTGAGATGTCAATAGAAATATAACAGCCAGAGGATTCCAAAGAGACCAAAATTGTCAAATTTCAATTCATATTTTAAGAGTTATTGATCCCGCAAGTCAACGCCCAAATTCGGATTGAAAATGAACAGTGGTTGGTCAAACGTTAAATTGAGGGGCCAAATGATAATGAAATTTCACGATTTTCTATCCACGGAAAGCTTATGAAACAAAGAATCCAATGAAACTAGAATCAAGTGATTCAAACTTACGATGAGGGAGAAATCCTTATTTCAAAATTAGCAAAAATCCAAACCAAATTTGGGCGAACATAAAGAACAAAACGACTTTTAAAGCAAAATTAACAACCTAAATCTAATCTAAATACAAATTCTCGTAAGATGAACAATCGATTCACACTACTAACCCGATTGATGTGAAGATTTGGCTTCAATTCATGTGGATTGAAGATTATTGTCTCGGTTTCTTCCTCGGCGTACGTTCGTCATTCAAGGGGCGAATTCGATCGAATCAAGCGATGAATCACAACAAATCCTACCTCAATCTGATCGCGATTGAGTCTAGAATGCAGGGGAATCGTGATGAACTCAAGATATGCCTTCAAAATGGCTTAATTGCTTCACGATTAATCAAGAGTTGCTTAGAAAAAGAAAATACATCAGTTTTTAAAGAAGATTACCCGCGAAGAATACATGCCGTCTGTTTCGCCATGCGATTTGCGCCGTCTGATTTCTCGAAATCGGTAGAATCATGGCCCATGACGCAGAATTGTGAATTCCCCTTTCCTTTTGCTCGTTGAATTGTGATCGAAGAGTCTAGATGCATCCACATGTCATTCCACGATCGTCGATAGCGTGATTAAATCCTGAGCGTCCGATGTCACTTAAGTAGCGATTCACGCACGTGTTGAAATGATGATCTGATGGACCAAGTTCCATTGGATTAACGTGCACCCTTCAGTGTGCTTTTGATCCAACGCATTCCATGCTGCCACGTGTCTTGTATTTAAGAGATTAATCGGGAACATAGTCCCAGACGGAGAAAATAACCGGAAACGACACGTATAAAAGGTGAGAGGCTTTAGAGCCTTTGCGTTACTGCCCCAATAAACTTACCTGGGCCCACTAACCCGTGGGCCCATCACCTGCCAGCCTGAAGACTGTCTTGCCACGTGGTGCCACCCGGGCGTCTGCGTGGACTCGCGTGGCCCTACCACGCGTCCGCGCCACCTCCGCGCCAGCTAGGTGCCGCGGGGCCTTGCATGCCATGTCGCATCCGCGCAGGTCCCGCGCCACGTCAGGCCATGGTTTCTGCGGAAAATACCCCCCTTTTGCCTTTTTAAATAAGGAAATGAAATCAATAAAAATCAAATAAAATATGAAAAAAAATCCAAAAAAATTCAAAAATCAATAACTTTAAAAATATAACTCCTTTTTAATTCAAATTTTCTCCATTGGATCACAAATTTATTTCTTTTTCATATCATGCCATCTAGAATAAATTAAAATAAGAATATAAGGTTAATTTAAAATAAACTTAAATGATCCTTATAAGAAATGTATTTCATATCATCCATACATTCTCTTCTTAAAATTAATTCTTCTAATCATCTACTAAAGTCAAAGTAAATCAGGGAAAGTAATTAATTTCTATTTATTTAACCTTGCAAAAGATTAATCATCAATAAAGCACATAATTAATCCTAAATTATGCATAAATATAGACTTTAGTGAAATGTCATATCAATGGAGAAAATTCATAAAGTTATGATAACATGCATCATAATCACATAAAATAAGTATGAATATTAGTTAAATAAGATAAGAATTTAAGTTAAATATGCATGTTATCAGCGATGCAAAGGCTTAAGGTTGTTCCCCTTTATAAAGGTGCTGGAACTCCTGTTTTTCTTCCATGTGGGACTAAATAAGCCTTTATGTTTGCAGGCGACTTGATAGAGCGTGAAGTGTTGGATTAAAGTGCGCGAATTCTCACGCGCTGATCTGGTGGATTTTGGTCCACATGATCACAATCTAAAGCACGTGATAAATTCAAAGCTGTCGATCGCATTAGTAAAATCTAATGGCTGTGACTCGCGCTCGGCTAATGCCGGCGTGACACGTGGTGAATCTGGATGCTCCGATGAAGATCAAACCGCAAAAATAAAGGAGGAAGTGGAGCACGCATCATGGGATCGTGGCCCACTTATCATGCTATACGTGGCTTCATCGTAGCCATCCAAGCTCTCTCTGCTAAATGGACGGCCCGGATTTCAATCGGGAAATTTCTTCTATAAATAGATGTTCTATCTTACGGAAATGTAACTCTTGATTAAACTTGAAATTAAGCATTTTTGGAGGAAGATCTCGAGTTGTTCATGATTCTCTTGCATTTTAGACTCAGTCGCGCATGGATTGAGGCAAGTAAATCACAAACATTGTGAGAAAACGTTTGGAAATCGCCCCTTGAAAGCCGAAATCACGTCAGAGAAATTCATAGAAATCAAAGCAATTTGAGGCTCAGTCATCGGGTCAATTGGGTTAGTAGTGTGATTCCTTTGTAATCCTCACTTTCTAGATAGTTTATATTAGATTTAGATAGGTAATTAAATTTTAGGAATCAAAATTTGCTCATTTTCGCCCAAATTTTGTCACGGATTTTTGCTAATTTCCAAAGAAGGACTTCTCCCTGACCTTAAGTCCAATGCTAATGAATTTGGTTTCATTGAGTTCCTTGTTCAATCAAATTTTTGTGGATATCTGATTCTCATATTTTCATCAAGGTTTGACCCGTCGATTTGTTTTTTGACCAACTACTGTTCAAAATCAATCCAAATTTTGGCATTCACTTTCGAGGGGTATTACTACAAATATAGAAGGTGCAATTTGATAATTTTGATGTTTTTGGAATCCTCTATTCATCAGCTTTTTACGCGTAGGTGATTTTCTAGATTTGGATATCATTTGATTAGTCAATTTAAGGATTTTGACCGAAACCTTAATTTTGGTGATTTTCTGTTTATTGATTCTAGAAAAATCATAGTAAATACATTTCTTCTCTAAAAATCACGATCTTTATCAAAATTCTCTTCTTTCTGTCTAGTTTCTAAAAATATAATTTTTGTAATATTATCTCACCTTTGTCTATTTTGATTTTCTAGAAGTCAAATTTTAGTCAAGTCAATGCTTTGACTTTTCTTCTCCAAATATTTTTCAAAATTCTAAAAATATATTCTCTGATATAATAGTAGCATTTCCATTGATTATATAGTATATTCATTTCTTAATAATGTTAATTCGACTTAAGTTGACAAAGTCAACCATGCTCTCAATGGATTCGACTCGATCTTATCATTGTACTTGATTTCATACTCAAAATCATTGTGAGTTTGGAATTATAAATATTGTTTGATCGACAATCGTGTGTTTCAACGATTGCACTTATCGTTCGTTAGTGACCAATTACAGTTTGGCAGTTGATCGTATCTTAAGTTATTCATGAGTCTTGTCCGAGAGTCCTCCAGGTCCATGTCCTCGCGAGCGATAGGCTATGGATCATCGAGGTGAGCTCATCGACCAACCTAATGGATTGGATCACGGTCTCAATCCACTCGAGTCATCCTCTCAATTGACCTTAACTAGGCCCCGATGGTGGTGGAAGATGGTGCGATAAATACTGGAAGAAATAAAAGTACTTCAAAGTAAAGAGAGGGGATACGTGCCTAACCTGCGGGGCGCGAGCCCGGTCGGTCGTGGCGGGGAAGGTCATTCATACGCAGCACAAACGTTTGGCAGAGGCGGGTTGGGTCAACGTCGTCCGGATCGCTGAGGAGCTCTCGGCATGGAGGGGAACTATCCGGAGAGCGAGTAGTGGGCGTGATAAGGGCGAGGCTGACCACCCGCGGAGTGCAGCGGGCTTGTGGACTGGGAGTGGATGAGGCCGCAGGCAAGTCCTCGAGCAAGTGCGCGGCCAACCGAAGGTAGCAGGGTCACATGGGGTGGGAGAGCAGACACGGGCAGTAGGAGCGGGCTGACGAGACGAGACCGCGAGGTCGTCGATTTCACACGGTCTCGTGTAAAAAATAATACCGAATTTACCAATTTGATGAAAATGCTTCGAATTGAGGGGTATAATGGTAAATAAGGGTCGAATCCACATGGAAATAAGGAAATTCTTGATGTAATCTTCGAAATTGATCAAATCGGACGAGATATTGATGGTAGAAATTGGGGAAAATGGTATATTATGAAAGATAACTTCAAAACAAATCCACGAAATCAAAAATCATCAAAAATGATCTTGATTTCGTGGAGAAATCGAAGTTTGAAGTGGAGAGAAAATTTCGGACGTGAAAATCGCAATTTTATCTAAAATTCGAAGAAATTAAATTCTAAATCCTAATCTAAAAAAAAATTAATCCTAATTGGAAGATTAGGAAGCAAAAACCGCTTCCACTAACCCATGATTACGATCAAATTAGCGTGATTAAGCCTCTCAATCGCCGAAAATAAGAAGAACGCGATCGTGACGTTCAAGTGGCGATTTCTCCTTCGTTTCTCCACCGATTCTTGACTTCAACCCCTCGTAGATGCGGAAATGAGAGAGGAAGAGGATGGAATCAAGAGACTCGAGAGGGGAGGTGTCTAAACAGATCAAATTGCTTGATTTCCAACTCGAATGCATACAATCGTCGAAAGAACATGTCATTTTATAGGGTGTCTGATCGTAACCGTCAAATCGAAATGATCGACGTTTACGATGAAACGGTCCATCGTGGACCGTCTTTGATTAAATCGCAACCGTCGGATCGTGATGGACGGTATGGATTTGATTCCTAGGTAAGCGTTTATAAAACGCTTCAAATTTTGCCCTTTAGATCTTGATCTGGCGGTCGAGATGCGTCGCGGCTTGATTATATCGTAGCCGTTATAACGCCTCTTTTAAAGCACATGTCGATGATGTGATCCGATGGACCCGTGAGCGCATGCGATCGACGCACCATCTTCCGAACCTCGCCCGATCCGACGCCTTGTGTAAGTCCACGTCACCTGCATCGTAAAACTGTGTGGGACTTTAGTCCCACACGGGAAAATTTAAGGGAAATAAAAGCGTTTATAAGATACAATGTTTATAGGGTTCGAATACCCTTCCGATATACGGAAGGCTGAATACCCATTATATAAACTATATAAATTATAAATAAATGTATACGCCGTGTAGGCGCCGCGTGGGCCCGCGTGGCGCTGCCACGTGGCCCACGAGTGCCACGTCGCATCTGCGTGGGACCCGCGCGACATCTAAACCCCTTTTTTATTTTTTATTTCATTTTAAAACGGTTTTAAATCGAAAATAAAATTAGAAAATCCAGAAAAATCCCTAAAAATTATAAAATTCATAACTTTCAAAATATAACTCCAAATTAGTCCAAATTTCTTTCATTTGATCCGAAATTTAATTATCTATTATTCTAAAAAGTCAAATTTCATAAATAATAAGATTTTAAATTATTATTTTAAAAATAAATTCTTTTTTTAAGATTTTAAACTTTAGAAAATGAAATAAATGTTTATAAAAATGATTTCTCTTGTTATTTTAATTTTAAAAACACTTATAATCTCAAGAAAAATATGGGTTATCAAATTATTAAATTCTAATTTATCAAAATTAACCCTAAATTAAAGTATTTTGAGATTATAATGACTTTTTCATATAATCATAGAAAAATACATATAAGTATGATAACATGCATGTAAATGAAATTATTTATGCCTTAATATGTATCGATAATCATATTTTATCATGTTATTTTAGCATGTTATCACACCCCCCAACTTAAATTATTGCTAGTCTCTTAGCAATTTACTATATGATCTCCCTAGAAAGTCTTTTCATCCTTTGATCCTACTACTAAAAAGGTGAAGTGTATAAATGTATGATCACATTTTCCTCATAGTGTAGGCCATAATGATCTAGATTCCATCTCTAGGTTGACTTTTAGTGCATGTTAGGGTAGTGCTCATCGGCTAATGCTCAAGTCTAATTCTTGATTGTAATCAAGGTGAGCCTATCTAAGGTATGATGCTATGGTGCTGAAAATATACTCACTCTCTCATGAGTGGATGTAATTCCTTACCCTCTCCATAACACATCACACCTTCCCTCAAAATGGAGGCTACTTAGTACTTAGAATTCCCCTCAACTCGCTTTCTTCCTTAAAAGAGTGCAATTCAAAAGGATTCCTATCTTTGGATGCATCGTGTGATGAGGCTGAAGGAAATAAAAGATACTATTTCTAAGGGTATGACTTGGCTAAAAGCAAACATGATGATAAAACAAAGTGGATTATAAAACAAAGAAGTTACCACTTATGATGATTATACTCCCAAGTGAGGTGGATGATGATGGATAGGGTAGATGGTGGAGATGATAGTGGAGGTAGAGATAAAGGTAGAAGATGTTCCCACTTATTTTCCTTCTTGTAACTTCTACCTGCCCACACCGTCGCCCACTGTGCTTGCGCTCACGTCTTTCAAGTCTATGCCGACTTCGAACGCTCCGCGCCATTTGCGATCGAAATTCACCGTCCACGACCAGAGACTAGGTTGCCCAGGCCATATATGGTATCTTGGCCTGTGTAGGTGATAAAAGCATAAAAAGTAGTCATAAACACTTAGGAGTTGCTTTTATTTAATTCTATTAACTATTGAACATATCATTAAATCTACTATCACATGAGTTAATAGTTTTATAATATAAGCACATCAAATAGAAGTCCTCTACTTTAATTTTATTTTCTTTTATTTCAGGAACAAGAGAAGAAGAGCACTTCCTCAAAAGCAATACTTAGTGGGCTGTCATGGAGAAATCTCAGGAAATCCCTTCTCCGAGAGCCCACAAAAAGGGAAAAAGCACTTTTAAGGGGGAGGGGGTGGTCGTGCCTCGCTCTCTCCTTCTTCTTCCCTTTTTCTTCCCTTTCTTTTTCCTGTTGTTCTCTCTATCTCCTAGGTTTAGAAGTTCTTTGGCATCCTCCTCGGAATGTAGTTTAAGATTCAGAAATAGTTGTTAGAAAAATCTATGTTGTTATTATTGTTTTTTTTCATTCCCTCTCAATCTTTTCTTCCTTCCCCGCTCAACCTCTCTTCCGTCCTCTCTCTCATTCCATTTCCGCTCTTCCCGTGCTTTCCCCGATCTTCTGATTTATCTCATCTTCCCTCTAAATCCAACTCTTTCTCATCCAAATTCTACCACTCTTAGTTTCTTGTTCAATCTCTGAATTCCTTCTTCCTCTTCCCCCTTTCTCGCGCTCCTTGTCTCTCTCTAAAACGCTATTTCCTATTCTTCTCTCATCTCCTCTCCTCGGGAAATCCCTCTCTCTCTCTCTCTCTCTTCTCTTTCTTCATCACACTGTACACTCTCCGTGTATTCTCCACATTTCTGGCACTCTCCCTCTTCCTCTCAATCTCTTTGCAAATTCGTGCGTTCCGTTTCTTCTTCTCGTCTTCCACGTTTCCTCATTTCTTTCTGTCACGGTTCTTCTCGCTTAATTTGGTTTCGTCGTTTCGATATCTTCTCTCTCTCTCCGCAGTTTTCTGTCTTCGACGTTTTCTCTTTAGCTCTCGAATTCCGATTCTATCTCCCTCAAATTTATTTCTTCTGATCATCCTTCCTCTCCCTAAATTTCCTCTCACTTGTCCACGCAATATCGCTCTCTCTATCTCTCCCGAAATTTTCCTTTCTCTCTCTTCTATTTCCTCGCTTAATTTCTCTTGCGCCTCTCGTGCACTCTCTCTTCCTCCCTTTCTAAATTTCTCTACTTCATCCACCGTCACTCTCTTTCCCGATTATTTTTCTTCTCTCTCCCTCAGTTGTTCTTCTCTCTCTCACACGATCTCGCTCTTTCGATTCCTCCCTCTATCTCTACTCTCTATTTCTCTCGAGCTTCCCATCTCCCTCTCTCCCGTCTCTCTCGTGATTGCATTCCCCCTCTTTCTGTAGTCATCTCGTCCCCTTCTTTCTTTCCTTTCTTCCGCTCTTCTCGCTCTCCTTCTCTTGGAATTTTCCCGTTCCCCCTTTTTCACGCCCTCCCTGCGTCTCCTAATCTTCTCCTGAGTCCGTTTTCAATATCTCCGAATTCGCTTTTTATTTTTCTTCCTCTCTCTGCCTTCCTCTTTCCGTCGCACTCTCGTCCGCTATCTCGCTCCCTAAATTTTTCTCTATTCACCTCCCTTTTTTCCTATATTTCTCTCTTCTCTCTCCTGCGATTACTCTCTCTCTCTCTATTTTCCGCCCTCTTCCAATACATCCCGGATATTCGCCTCCTTCAACCTCGGTTTTTTTTCTTTCACTTCACCATCTTTCCCATATTCAGTTCGCTCTTCCGTCTTTTAATTCTTGCCTACATTTCGATCTATTGCGTATTTAATTCTCTCTCTTATCGCTCTCTAAGATTTCGCATTATCTTTCTCTTTCTATCGTCAAATCTCTCATTCTCTCTCTACTCTCTCTCCCGGTCTCTCTTTTACGGCCCCTCTTCTTTTTCCCTTCTTTTCTCTTTTCTATCTGGACTTTCTCTCTTCTCTACATTCTTCAGCCACTCTCATCTCGCCTCTCTTTATTCTCTCTACCTCCCTCAATCCCTCTCTCTATTCTCTACCCTCCTCGGTCAACAGTCAATCCTTTTTCCCTACTTCAATTTCTCGCTCCGCAATTCTATCCCTAGTGTTCTCTCTCTCTAGTAAATAGTCAATAGTATTTCTCTTGCTTCTGCCCCTCTCTCTTCATCTCCTGTCTCACTCTTTCTCTTTATTTATTTCCCTTAAAAAATCCCTTCTCTAGCTCCTCATTCTCTCCAATTCCCTCTCCCTCGTACTACCTTTCTCTCCCGATTGCCCAACTCCTCATTTCTACTCCTATTATCGATATTGTTGTGCCCTAGAATCCCTGTGGATCGACCTAGAAAGCTATACGACCTTCATTATCTCCATCCGGACTTAGTTTTCTCGAGTATAAATAGTAAATTTGTCGGGCTTAAACACACGACGATTTTGAGCCTATCAGTAGGCATTGACGAGCTCGTTGGGGCCTTTGGGTGAGAAGTAGGTGCTGGCCCGATGTCACCTTGCCCATCTCAACGATGTACGCATTGCAGTATATGGATGTGAGAACATCAAGTGCAGCCTCATGCGCTGTAAATTTAGACGAGTAGGGATGGTATGTCCTAGTGCAGTGCAGTGGGTGCAAAAGTTGGATAATCTCTCGTTCATAATGTGTTGAGAAAAAGTCTCTTCCTATGATCATATGGTGGAGAGGTGCTGTAAGGTCCACCTCCATGCACACAAATGCATAACCAAGGAAATTGAACGCCTAAATGCTTGGATCCAAGCGAATAATGTTTCTATCCCACGAGCTAAGGACTCAAGTGCCATGGGTGAGAATAGATGTGCTGGTAGGCTCGAAAAGCCTATCTAGAGTGGAATGGATGCATGTTGTAGGCCATGGGAAGCTCGTGACTTCTGTGCATTAATGTACCACTAATGGTCCATATTCATTGGCTACAAGCCTTCTGATAGTCCGCCTCTATCTCAAAACAGATGAAGATGCTCTGATACTGCGGGGCACCAATAACAACTTGTCCTTGGAAAGATATATCCTTTCAATATCATTGATGGATGGGCATTTTGTGGTAAAATGCCCTACAAGTGTGTACTCAAGGGCAACTGCCAATCAAGAGACCTCCTCCGACGAGAATGATACCGTCTTCCTCTGTGTAAGTTCATGAGAGTATTGTGTTGTCGTAGGCCGGGACAAGGGTGTCTAGCTATTGTCAAAGGGCTGTAGCATCTAATTAGGGTCCAGCTGCACACTGAGCCCATGAGATGGATGACCCCGATAATCGGGTCAGATGTGGCATTCAGAGGTGACTGGGCTGGAGAGTTAGGCTGGACCGGTGCATCCGACTGGCAAGGTAGGGCCAATGGGGTTGTTGTTGGCTGGGCCAGTTGAGTTCTCCTGGCTGGGCCGCCTGGGTTGGGCCTCCCTTAGCCTGGCTGTGGGCTGGGCACGCCTGGGCCTGTGCAAGACCCGCTTGAGCCTGAGCCCGGGCAGGGCTCCCCTCGATCTGCGTCTCGAGTGGGCTCGCTAGGGCCTGGGCCTGGGCAGGCCTCCCCTGGACTTGCACCTCGGGTGGGCCCGCTAGGGCGTGGAGCTGGCCCTGGCCGTGAGCTGACTGAGTCGTGTCGCCCAGCAGGGCCGGTCCATCATGCTCGGCGGTTGAGAAAACTTCCATTTTCTTAATGATTCAGGCATCAAAATATTTTGGTGTAGGAGAACAAAATGTCGCAAAAAAAAAATTCCGATTCTACGAAGCTGAAAAGCGTTAATGTTTTCCAGAAAATCAAAAAGGTGCGATCTTTTGAATGCAGCGCTCGAAAAACCGGCCCTTTTCAGAAAAATTCGCAAAACTAAAGCTCTTAGCCACCAGTTTTTCGACGTTCCGAATCCAATAAAACCGGTGTCAGCTCGATCCGAGGACAGACGACGAAGGTAGTTGGCTTTTTATGTCAAGAAGTTAACAACATTTGCATAGCCTGCAGTGAAGAAAGCTAGGATGCGAATCTGGCACAGATGTCAACGCTGTCTTCGAGACGACGGCACGCCCCCGGCGAACCGAAGAGCGCTCATGAGCCTCATGTCCGAGGCCACTTCCCATTTATCTTTCGCCAGATTTCTGGCGCTCCGCTTTTCTTTCATTGCTACGTGTGGGACTAGCGGTTGCTCGACGCGACCTGTCATGATAATGGGTTTGAAGGAACAACGGCCGGCATTGACATATTCCTCTTGGGTGGAAGCCCAGAATTCAGTGATAACTTCAATCAATCGACGTCTTCTCATGAAGGTGGCGAGGTCAACAGGGTCAACACTCATTTCCGGGCCCTCTATCATTCATTCAACAGCCAAGGCTGCGTCGGGCGAGTACAGGCCTTCTCTTTTTTCACCCACATAGGAGGTAGCCAGTAGATGGCGCCACGTGGCTGCTTCCAGTGGGAGTCAACGCCACGTCATCTCCGTCTACGGCGATGAACCGACAGGCATTCAGCCTACGCGTCACTTCCCTTCAGTACATCTCCCAGATGAGGAATAACGCGGAAGTCAGACTCTCGTTTTCGGGTATTCGGCCGTATGCCAAAGCCCATGAGAGTTTGACTGGTTACGTAGGATCTCCTGTCAGGGAGGGAAGAGTAACGCCTTCTTCGCCAAGTTGCTGGACGACCGCTTCGTCGTCAAGCAGATGACAGCGACTGAGTTTCGCTCTTTTCTCAAACTTGCCGCCGAGTACTTCAACTACTTGGCAGAAACGTTCGACTTGGCTTCGCCGAGTTGCCACGCAAAGATCTTGGGAGCATATTAGGGAAGTCCGAGAATACCAGATAACGATGACTGGGTGGGTTGATAGTTTGTACTGAGGGGACGGGGCAGGTGACGTGGAAGAAGGGGGGAAAGTGGAGATGTTGGTGATGGAGAATCTGCTGTACCGGCGGAAGGAGGAGAGGGTGTACGACTTCAAGGGCTCAACGCGGTCAAGATACAGCGAGGACCCTGGCGGCGTGTTGCTGGACCAGAACCTTATCTAGGCTACCCATCTTCCCTCCCCCTGAACGCCAAGCGCCTCCTCGCCCGCGCCGTCTGGAAGGACACCGCCTTCTTATCTGTAATCCTCGGAGAGAGACAGCAGTGGAATGGGGGGGCAAAAATCTAGAAAGAGCGGGATTTCTGATCAATTATGGGTGGGTGCAGAGGATGGAGGTGATGGACTACTCACCGCTGGCGGGAGAGAAAGAAGAAACAGGAGAGCTCGTGGTGGGGATGATAGACTATGTGAGACACTACTCGTGAGACAAACGGGTGGAGTTTGTGGCGAAGGTGTCGGAGTTATGTGGCGGGCCCAGTAACGTGTCCCCCACCGTGGTCACTCCAGTCCACTACAAGCGCCGATTCCGGGAAGCCATTGCCTCCAACTTTTTCTTGCTTCCCGGCGCCTCCGACTAAAGAGCGCTAAATATAGAGCATAGACAGAATGGTTCTCTCTCTCTCTCTCTCACTATTTGCATCTCTCTGTCTCACCATTTTTTTTCAGATAGAATAGTTAGAAAATAAGCCATTCGTACGAAGGATGCGGGGAACTTGGTAGGGTGGCTTTAACGGCGGGGGGTTGTACCGGGGACCTTCATCGTAGCCCTCGCAGATCACTTCACCGCGCTCGTTCTCGTAGCAGACGATCCCTGAAATTCGATCCTCGAACACCTGCTGCTATTAAAGATCGGAAATCAAGATCGATTAACAAAGTTAAAATCCAAATCATATCTAAAATAATCACCTTGTTGAATGGCGGAGAGCGGACGAGAGTGGTGACGGCTCTCGTAGGCTTCTTAATCTGGCTCTTGACCGGCGGCGGAGTGGCAGAGCAGATGTGCTCGGGCGCCTGGCTTCTAGGGAAGACGGCATAGGTGGCGAAACAAAAGGCCATGTCTAAGCCTTGCCGGAGTGAGAGAGAGGGAGAGAAGGGAGAGGTAGACGGGAGATAGATTTCAGATTAAAGTGGGCAGGTTTGGTTGGAGAAAAGAGAGAGAAGAGAGAGGTAGACTGGAAACAGATTAGATCGTGTTAGGCCACAGCACATAAGGTAGATTAAAAAAGACAAGATGGGAAGTGGGTGAAGATGCTCTTAAGATGAGCGTTGCGGAGACGCTTCTGCTTCGTCAGCAACCAATCAGCAGCCATGTATTCCGCCCGCGGCGCATCGATTCCCTGACAGCCGGGAAAAATCTCTCTCTCTCTCTCTCTCTCCCCCTCCCTCCCTCCCTCCCTCCCTCCCTCGATCTCGATATCCACCCGGCTACATGTACGTGGACCGTGGACTTTGGGGGTTCGTCGTATGCGCAGTCTGACGAAACCAGCGAGAAGGAATCGGCTCAAAGCTGCCGGCTTTTGCGGTATTTTATGCGCCAAAGTGTTCCAGGGGGCGGTGGAGGAGAAGGGAGTCGAAGAGGAGACGACTAGCGAGAACCCAGATGTCTTTGTCCACGCTTGGGCCGCACGTGACAAAGCTAAAGAGAACGAGGACTACGTACGCTGTATCTCATCTCTGCTGTTCCGTCGGTGCTTTCTCCCATTCCTTCCCCCGCGCGGGTCGTAACTTGCCTCACTGTTCTCCATCCCTCCTCGCGTTCCCGACGCGCCGTGAGGTCTCTTCTTCTTCACTCCTGACTAATGACACCCTCTGGAAGACAGCCGGAGGCACGCAGGGCTGCGCAGCCAGGCGCCCAGGCGTTGACCTCGAAACATGTAAAGATAAAGATGCGTGCCTGCCTTCCTTCCAGAAAGAGAGAAAGAAAGAGATTCTCTTGACAATGCGGGACAGAGCACTTTTACTTTTCAAAGGTCAGCTGCACACGCAGACTAAGGCCTGCTCTTCTCCGGATACCCATTTCTCCGCCTCACTTTATCCCCCTTTCTCAAATTTTCTCTCTCTATAACTCTCCGTCAACCCCTTTCCCTCCACCAACGGAGAGAAACCACCCCCTCTTTCAGGTCCTCACGGTGTCTTTAGTGAAGGGATCAGTGCACGGCGGGCTACAGTACTTGCAGTTGAAGACAGGCAGAGTCGTCTCCCTCTAGTTTTCTCTGCAGCGTCGAGCAGAGTCTCTCTCCCTCGTTCGGCGTCAACATCTTCGGGAATCGTAAAATTGTCAACTTTTCCTTCCGGAGGGACTCACCATCCCTATCAGCAGCTAGGGTAGCCTACCGAGTAGGAAGCTTCATTCACTCTCTCCATAAAAAGACGACCCCTTCCTTCTTCAACCCCGCACCCCACTCCAAGGTCTTCAATGACGGTCACCGTTCTCGGGAAGAGACGGCGGCAGACGACCCTTGAAGATTTGCCGCACGACCTGCTCGAGAAGATCCTCTCCTGGCTGCCGGTTTCGAGCTTCTTCCGTCTCCGCTCCGTCTGCAAAAGATGGAAGTCCGTTGACTCTTCTCCAACGTTCCTCCGCTCCTGCTCCGGCATCCCCTCCAGAGAGCCCTGGTTTTTCATGGCCGGCCCCACCGACTTCCTCCGCTCCTTCGTCTTCGACTCCGGCGAGGGCAACTGGAAGAAAATCCCCCGTCCTCACCTTCTTCGGCACTGCCTCTCGACCCCCCTAGCTGCCGCCGGCGGCCTTGTCTGTTTCTTCTCCGGATCCGGTGGCCTCGTCGTCTGCAATCCTATCACGGGCGCCTGCCGCGAGCTCCCTGTCTGCGAGGAAGAGGACGGGGAGAAGATCCACGCCATCGCCATGACTTCTTCGCTCTCTTCCTACAGAGTTTTTGTCGTCTCCGGCGACTTCCCTGGCGACCTGCGCTTGAAGAAATACGACTCCGCAGCGGGAAGATGGGAGGTAACGTCGCTCTCCGGAGCGGATCCTGACCTTGGAAGCGGCGAGACTGAGTACTTTCTGGGAAAGGAAGGGGAGGTCTTGGCGGCGAAGACCCAGAGAAGTCCATCCAAGAAGTACTCGGCGGTGGTGATCGAGGAGGGGGAGTCGCAGATGTTCTTCCTCAGTCCGGGGGGAGCGGTCGTGGGCTGCGACCTCGCGCGCGGGAGCTTCTCGGAATTCCCGCGGCTGCTCCCGGCGAGCGTGGAGCATAGCTTCGACGTGGCAGAGTGCGCGGGGGAGATGGTGGTGGCCGCGCTGTCGGAGATCTGGGAGACCGCCAGTCTCCGGGTGTGGGGATTCTGTAAGCGCGAGCGGCGGTGGCGGCAGGCGGCGGCGATGCCGCCGGCCATGTCGCGGGAGCTCGGTAGGGGCCCACGCCGACGTCAATTGCGTCGGCCAGGGGACTGAAATTCTCGTGTGCGTTAGCTCTGCCAGCTACAGCCGCCATTTCCTCTGCGACGTGGCGACTGGGCGTTGGTCTGAGCTGCCGGGATATTCCGGCGTTGACGGATTTCCGGCGATGGAACTGCGTTCTGCCTTCTCCTTCCAGCCGAGGCTCGAGGCCCTCGTGTGAGAGCGACTAAAACCTATTTTCTGAAAGTGAAATTGATTATAAACATAAATTGAGAAAGCTCGTTCCTGCCCTTTTTCTTTTTCCTCGGGTTTCTACTGTCCACACGCGCGAGGAGCAGCGTCATCCACAGAAGCCACGACCCTGGACGGAGAGAGCCTGCGAATCTAAGTACCTATGTAGGAGTGATTAGCCGGCGATCGACTGCGAAAACAATAGGAGGGCCATGGATTTGGCAGCGACCGTCCCCGGCGGAGGGCTCCTCCTCCCTGCGACGTCGTTGAACGGCTTCAAGGCAGCCGGATGTACTGCTAGGCAAAATAAAAATGCGAGGGCGCAGAACTCCCCCGACCAGAAACTGAAGCGGCTGTGCCGAGACGGGAAGGTTCGGGAAGCCATCGCGGCCCTGGAGGAAGGCGGGTCCACCGTCTCAACCAAGACCTTCATCGCCCTGCTCCAGTCCTGCATCGACTCCAAGTCCCTAGACGACGGCCGGCGCCTCCACGGGAAACTCGCGCTGGTCCGCAACCCCTCTAGCTTCGTCGAGACGAAGCTGGTCAGCATGTACGCAAAATGCGGTCAACTCCACGATGCCCGCAAGGTGTTCGCCGAAATGCGTGAGAAGAATCTCTTCGCCTGGTCCGCCATGATCAACGGCTGCGCCAGGGAAAAGAAGTGGGACCAAGTGATTTCCATGTTCTTCGACATGCTCCACGATGGCATCCTCCCCGACGCCTTCCTCTTCCCCAAGTTCCTCCAAGCCTGCGCCAACCTCGGCGAGGTGGAGACCGGGAAGCTGCTGCACTCCCTCGCCGTCCGCACCGGCCTAACAGAGCTCGCCGTCGAAGCCCACGTGAGCAACTCTATCCTCGCGATGTACGCCAAGTGCGGCGATCTCCCCTCCGCGCAGAAATTCTTCCGCAAGATGAGCGCCAGGGACAGGGTTTCCTGGAACTCCCTAATCTCGGGTCACTGCCAGCGCGGCGAGCTCGACGACGCCCGCCGCCTCTTCGACAAGATGCTCCACGCAGAAGGCATCCGGCCCGGACTCATCACGTGGAACATCCTAATCACAAGCTACAACCAGATGGGCAGGCCGGACGGCGCCATGGCGCTGATGAACGAGATGAGGGAGTGCTCCTCGGGGGAGCTCGTGCCGGACGTGGTCACTTGGACGAGCATGATCTCCGGGTTCGCGCAAAACAGCCGCCCAGATCAAGCGCTACGACTCTTCCTCCAGATGCAGCAAGCCGGCGTGGACCCCAACCACATCACCTTCGCGAGCGCCGTCTCCGCCTGCGCCGCCCTCAAGAACTGCCGCGCCGGCGCCCAGCTCCACGCCGCTGCCACCAAGGCCGGACTCTCCCGGCTCCAGCTCGTCGGCAACGCGCTCATCGACATGTACGCCAAGTGCAACCTGTTGGAAGACGCTCGCCGGGCCTTCGACTCCACTTTGGACCGCGACGTCTTCTCCTGGAATTCTTTGATCGGTGGGTACGCGCAAGCCGGCTACTGCGGCCAAGCCCATGATCTCTTCTCGAGGATGGAGGGATTGGGCGTCCGCCGCAACGTCGTCACCTGGAACGTGATGATCTCGGGGTACTTGCAGAACGGAGACGTCGATCAGGCCGCCGAGCTCTTCCGGAGCATGGAGGAATCCGACGGCGTCGAGCCCAGCACCTCTTCTTGGAATCTCCTCATCTCCGGCTCCGTACTCAACTACCAGAAAGACTCCGCGCTGCGGATCTTTCGCCAGATGCAGTCTCTCGGGCGGAAGCCCAACCACATCACTCTTCTCAGCGTCCTCCACGCCTGCGCCAACATCCTCTCCCGCCTCAAAGTCAAGGAGCTCCATTCCTGCGCTATCCGCTGTGGCTTGCTCCCCGAGTTCACTTCTCTATGCAACTCCCTAATTGACGCTTACGCCAAGTCCGGAGATGTGAGCGCCGCTGAGAAGATCTTCGAAGGCGTTTCTAGACGGGACGTCCTCTCCTGGAACTCCCTGATCGACGGGTACCTTCTTCACAGTCGCCATGATTCCGCGATCCAGCTTTTCAATCGAATGTTATCATCGACTGGAGAGTCGAAGCCGGACCACGCGACCTTTGCGGGACTTTTTAACGCATACGGGCTCGCAGGGAAGGTGGAAGAAGGGAAAATGATCTTCGACACCGTGGCCGAGGAATTCAACAATTCCGATCGCTACGCCGCCATGGTTCATCTTTTGGGTCGCGCCGGCAGGCTATCGGAGGCCGAGGACTTCATCGGGAGTATGCCGGTAGAGCCCGACGGCAAGGTCTGGGCGGCGCTGCTTGTCGCCGCTAGGGCGCACGGGGCCACCGCCTCTGCCGAGCTCGCCGTGGAGAATCTCCTCCGGCTGAAACCCAAGAACCCCGTCCTGAGAAGACTCTCTTTCCAGCTCCGCGGCAACTCGACGGAGAAGAGCAAAAGGGCTCCGGTTAAAGAAGCGGGCGGCTGTTGCTGGGTCGCGGCGAAGAACAAGGTCCACGCGATCGCGTCAGGGGATGCTCTGGTGCTCGCTTCAGAGGCCGTGCGGAACTTGCTGCACGACGTAGAGAGAGAGGCGAGGGAGTGCATTGCGGCAGAGAAGAAGAGGACGCTGGCTATCGAGGATGAAGAGAGAGAAGAGGTGGCGGGTATCCGGAGCGAGAAGATTGCGCTTTGCTTCGCACTGGTGAATACTAGCGCCGAGGAGGATATACGGGTCGTGAAGAACATGCGGGTGTCCGGCGGAGGGCACGCGGCGGCCGCGGTGGTGTCGAGGAAGTTTCGACGGGAGGTGCTGATCAAGGATCCTGGCGTTCTCCATCGTTTCCGGGACGGGGAGTGCTCGTGCGGAGGCTACTGGTGACTGTTTACGGATGGCGCGCCGGTAAAATGGTCTCGAGCAGGCCCAAGCCGTGAACACTGGAAAAGGTTTCCGTTATTTTTCGCAGGCGTCGAGACATCGCCGCACGAGCCAGGTCAAGGCAAAATCGAGCCGGAAAGAACTCAAAAATCGAATTACATCGACGATCTAGAATCTAGATCGATGTGGGTGGCGGTCGAAATCCGACGGCGGCGGTCCATTTTTTGTATCTAAATTTCTTAATAACGAGAAACTCTTCACTCCCGCGCGACGCAGTTTAATTTCCGAGACTGGAAAAGATAGAATTGAAAGTCTTGAGGGCTCTTCCATTTGACGTCAAGAGGATTTGTTTCTAGCTTATCCCGCTTCTTCCATTATTCCTTATCCTTTGAATCTTTGACGATCCCCTGTGCGGAAGAGGAGACCCGGCAAGATTACGTTGACTGAAGAGAACATGGGAGACTGGCGTTGACTCTTAACAGGCCACCTATCATGGCCGCATGGATCATCCCAAGATGGTGCTCTTGGATCACCCTAACATTTTGCTTTCTATGGAGACCCTCCAAGCAGCTTGTGTTGGCCTTAAGTTTTGTCGTTGGGTAAAGTATGATAATTTTTTTCTCATTAGATGTTTGATGGTTTGCCCTACATCAATTATACATGCAATTAGGGCATCCATTTGCATCGCATCTAACGGCATCCGAGACTTATTTGTCATCATTAGGATACATGTTTTAACAAAGTTTTCTCAATATTTTCAGAATTTATCGTACCATTTGACTTGAGTCTACATTTTGTATATTCTTGGGTTAACTAGGTGCATTCATCACATTTGACCTAAGGTCAAATAGTACGAGATAAATCATATTTTTTAGAGTTTTATGGTTGAAGAATTGGTGCATTGAGAATTATTAAGAAAGGATATCAGAAGAAGAATTGACTTAGTTTCACTTTACAGGTCTTAATGATTGTGTATCATTTTCCCTCAGAATCTTTTCATGCAATTGATTTAAACATGGCATAAGGAGAGAAAAAAATAAATTTGGAGTAAATTGTTAAAAAATTCATGTCAAAGGTTTTTTTTTATAATTTCATGTTAACCTTTTCAACCTTATGATTTTTTGAGTCGAGACCCATAGGCAAGGAAGCTCGGGGGCACTCTTGTTGAAAATGCATAAAAGTTCTATCCAAAATGATTTGAAGTTGTTGAATGATCAAAATGTTATGATTTCGGGCTCAATAAGCCCTCGAAATTCTAATTTAAAATTTGATTACAGCTTAAGACATTAGCATTGAAGATTCAAAACATAAAGCCTCATTGACTGATAATCCTACATGTAGTGCATATCAAAATCAAAGTTTATAAGGTTCCTTGGGGAGCTCTTTGAAGTTGTTTAATGTCTAGTTTGTTGTATTATTCACTCTGTCTCTCAAAGGTTGGATATCCCTTTGAACCTTTTCTTGAATGCTCCTTGAAGATCTCCTTGTCATCTTGTACCTTTAGATCACCATGGGAAAGCAAAGAATGCAATAGAGGAAGAGAAGAGACAGGTGGAGTGCTCATCAAGGCTTGCAAAGGCACCCCTAGGGGTGGGTGGTCACCAAGGCTCACAAGGGCACCCTAGAGGTGGAAGCCCATCCCTATTTATAAACTCTTGGCTTTTCAAACTTTTCATAAAAACCTTTGCAAAGATATCTATATCCATCAATGTCCACTGACCTTATGTGTGTGTGGCCCGCTAGGCCCATATATCAATCTACTAAATAATTCAATTGACTCAACAACTAATGTATCCTAAGATAGAGCCCAATAGGCCATTTCTAGTTAGGCTAAGAGCACTCGCTTCATGTGGCCTAGTCAAGCCCAAGAGAGAATAACAAATTCTAATAATGGGATTCAATAATGTGTGACACATGCATGCCTAAGGATATTCAACTATCCAATGATCGAGTGGATACTACTACAAGTGGGACACTTGAAGAATTTGAAGAACTCCTTTCAGTGAACTTTGCAAGTATGTTTTCTTATACATATTATATGATTGAATCATCGGTTCTTGGTGCCTCAGTTTTTCAATTATCTAATTCACTGTATTCTGCTACATTTGATGTTTTGATTAAAATTTTGGATGGATTATTGATCTTAGATCCCAACACTTTCATGATGATAAGATTGACTTAGCAATCAAATTTTGTAGAGAGTTATTTCCTTCTCTCTCTCATCATCATTCTCATCCATACTTTGCTACTTGGATGCGTATGTCATTGCATCCATATAACTTATAGAAAATGTGAGAGTTCAACCACTTGACTTTGAAAGAGTTAAATGAGTTTAGTCTCATGATATAATCAATGAAAAAGAATGATGCACCATAGGACATATCCATGTTTTTACCTATTTAGTACTAAATATATGTGAATTGAGTATATGAGTGGAATGACATGATGAGTAAAAAAATGTCATAGAAATCATAATGTGCATTATATTTGTAAGAATTATACATTAAAAATCTATTTATAATGATAGAAATGAACACATCATTGACACATTGTCAGTTAGCGAGAACAACTTTCCTAATATTTTCACTACCTTGACCAATAAATTGACCACATCTTATTTACTAAGAAAATATCATCTTATAATGAAGGTAGATGATTCTACCTTGACCAATCAATCACCTTTGAAGTCTTCATATCATATCTAATCTATGATTTTTTGGAAATTCCTTTGGTAGGAATTTAGAAGTCATTTATGTATAAGATGTCTTTGGTACCTCAAGTTTAAGGACTATTGATGATCTCGATCGTGTGTGTTTTTCATCGTTGCTGTGCATCGATTTGATGCAATAAAATACAGATCCTTACTTAGTATAGGGTCAGCATAGGTCAAATCCACAAGGAGATAAAGTAATGAGGTCATATAATCAAAAGAAAGATGAGTGCCGGGAAAGATTTGTGAGTTGAAATGGAGCACATGGAGGTGAGTATGAGAGATAAATTTGAGTTTATCTTTGATTTAAGATAGAAATTAGAAAATATATGAGATAATTATATTAATAGAGATGAAAATAGAGATAATATGATGGAAATATGAGAAGAATAAATGGTGGGAGCAATGGATAAATGCACAGCGAGGGTGAGAGTGAGAGATGTACACAAAGATGATGTCAAAGCTACTACAATAAAAGATAAATAAAATAAAAATAAAACACATGTCTACTGTATATGAAGATGTTCACAAGCCAAAATTTCATTTAGATCTTTATATAAACCTTGTTGTTGTGCTCATCCTAGGCTAGGTGAAACTTGATCCACTCCGATCACGATCCTTGCTTGTTCTCTTCTCCACTACAAGATTGTCCATCAAAAAATGCCCCTCCTTGGGCCTTGACCTCCTCTCCCTTTCCTTCTAGTAGCCTGATGCTAAGAGAGAGCCAAAAAATGCAAGGAGAGAGAAAATGAAGGCTTTTATAGGTAGGTTCCTAGGGTTTGAGTGTAAAGAGGGGTAAAAGAGTCCAATTATTAAAATTATTTTTCCACCTCAATTATTCAATCCAAGAGTATCGATGGATAGAGGGTTAAAAGATAAATCTAGCTATAAATTTTCAGCTCAAAACTCTATCTGGATCATGAGATATCATGATTTTAATTTAGAGAAATCTTAGTCGTTGATTGAGATCATGCAATAAGAGTGTGTCATGTGGCGTCCTCTTATTGCACCCAAAAAAGGTGTGTCAGCCTTTATAAGTGTAGAGGGGCTTTTCTATAAATTTTCACTTAAAAAATGGAAGCAATATTTTTGTAAAAATGCTAAAAAATCAGAAAAAGTCCTTTAAAAATTCCTAAACTTAGAAATTAAATATCTCACAAAATACAACTCCTTTTTCTACAAAATTTTCTCCGTTGAATCAAGAATTTAATCTTCTATCTTTTAATTTAAAAAATATAAAATTATAAGAAAAATTCCAGTATCATTTAATAAAAATTAATTTTGGTCCAACCTCCTTAAAAATAAGGAGGTTGACCCAATATTCGCTCTAAAATAGTTTTGAATCATCCTAAAAACCTTATGATGATCCCTCTACCAAATCCAAACCTCATTTATGACTTATTTTTATAAAAAAATTTTTTTGGCTTGGTGTTCAAAGTTGGTGGAGAGTCTTTTCCTCGTCCCTCTTATCGTCATTTCATATCTATGCTTTCCTACTTACATATGTATGCCCCTACATCCATATAACTTATGGAAAATATGATAATTTAAAAACTTGACTTTGCAAGAGTCAAAGCGGATTAGACTCATAGTATAAGTAATTGAAAATAATGATGCATGTTAGGACATTTTTCTTACCAAATTAACACTAAGTAGATGCAAGTTGAGTTTATGAATGGAATGCAAAAATATAATAAAAAACATTATAACATGCATTATATTAAAAATAATGATGTGTTAAACCCCCTTTATAATGATGAAAATGAATGCATCAATGACATGTCATCAACTATGTATACAATTGTGATATGAATTGATCTCATTGTGAATTCGGTGTAATACCATTTAAGGATTACTAAAAATTAGCTTAGTTAACTCTTTTCTCTAAATAGCACCCACTCTCTATTTTTGGTTTCTTCACACCACTGTACATAAGATCATCCATCTTCATGGAATAAATGAGATCATATAATATTGTTCTTTTGTGATATTTTGATGTCCATCTTGAGAATACTTTGAATAAGGCTATTTAGACTAATGATCATTATAATAGGTTCTCATGATAATTCTCTAAGTCAATGTTTTAGAATTAATGTAGTAAATCTTAAAGTTTGTAAATTGATAAAAGTCCAAATTTTAGTTACCTAAAAATAACATTCCATAAAAAACATAGAGAAAAACTTTCAAAATCTTATGATGTCAATCAAATAGATCAAGAGCTCTTAATAACCATTCAAGGTTTTAAAAATGTTCTCTCACACAAATTTTTTTTAAAATCTTCTCTATGGGCTATTTTTTTTATTCTATAGTGTCTCCTTGAAAATCTCTTGCTTTAAGGGGTTTTTTGGTAGTTTATATGAGTAATTTTTTATGTGGATTTGAAGGTCAAGAAGTTTTGTCATCGTCCACACAATTTCACTTTCTCAAAATCATCAAAAGCAAAATTATTCTTGATAAAGCCATCAACAATTTCAACATGTGTATTATTCATTTTTATATTTTTATATTTTTATATTAAAATATATGTACAAATATTTATGATGTAGGATATTTCTAAAATATATAATACTCCTACAAACTAGGGAGGACCTATGAATGATATCATAAAGGAAATATTAATTTATATGAATAATAATTAATGTATGATAATTCCAAGGTAGTAGGATAGTGGAAGGGAGGGAATAATGGGTATTATTTAATGAGCAAGGATATTTATTTTGATATATCTATAATGGTAGGGAGTTAATATTGATAGATAATATACTATAGATCATATAATATAGAGAAGGCAGAATAGAAAGACGTGGATAGATTATGATAAAGGCAGGGAATAGACGACAATGGCATATAATATTTAATTATGATAAAGTTAAGAGAAGGGAATAGTTAATAGTATTTTCGGTCAGAAAATAGAAAGAGAGATAACGTTACGACTGAGAATAGAGGAGAGGTAAGAGACGGGAGTAGATCGTGAGAGGAGAGGGAGTGTCGGAAAATGACGGGGGTGTGGGAGAATAGAGAGGACCGATAAGCTAATGTGGACTTAAGATTTATGACTCGAATTATTAATCACGTAAAGGAGATAGAGGATGATACCTTGAGAACGAAATGAAGAAACGATGCTCCCGAATCGCTTCACTAAACCGGATTTTCCTCGACAGGCTTCGGACGTGAAGTGGAGAAAGACGACAGAGCGGGGGGGGGGGGGAGATTAGATAGGAAGATAGAACCGGAGAGAGGCTTGCGGAAGGGAGGATGGTGGAGACACAGGGAAGAAACGATGAACACACAGGGATAAAACGAACCGGTAACCAAATTTTCTATCAAAAAACATCATCTTTCTCTTCTTACATTTGTCTCTCTTATAGAGTAGATGAAGAGAGGAGGAAACACGAAAGGGTGCGTCCAACGTACTGGAGGCAGTTACGACAGTTGCTTCTTTCGTGAAGATGTGATGCCGTCGATGGTTGTCCTCTTATCGCGCGAGCGTCCCGTTGACGGTCGTCGACGGAGAAAGGTGGATCGCGATATTTGCTGCTTCGCTGGTCTTTCTGAAAGTCAACGCCGTAGCTGACGAGTGGTGACAGACTGAATTGATCCGGCTTCGCGCTCGTCACTGTTCGCTCTTTGAAGTTATTGGAGACGAATGCAAGTTCGTCGTGGTGGCATGATTTCATGGTGCAGCTGGAGAACCGGTGGCGATTACGCATGAGGAACAGGGCGGAGGTGATTATTTCTTCGCCGATTTTTCCTCCAGAACCATTGACGTCATTGAAGAGAAATCTTCTTATTTCCGACTCGTAAGACGTCGTAGAGGCTCTGCTCATGTGTCGATGTCACCCGACATCCAAGGTTTTAATCAAATAGATCAAGAGCTCTTAATAACCATTCAAGGTTTTAAAAATGTTCTCTCACACAAATTTTTTAATAAATCTTCTCTATGGGCTATTTTTTTATTCTATAGTGTCTCCTTGAAAATCTCTTGCTTTAAGGGGTTTTTTGGTAGTTTATATGAGTAATTTTTTATGTGGATTTGAAGGTCAAGAAGTTTTATCATCGTCCACACAATTTCACTTTCTCAAAATCATCAAAAGCAAAATTATTCTTGATAAAGCCATCAACAATTTCAACATGTGTATTATTCATTTTTATATTTTTATATTAAAATATATGTAAAAATATTTAGAACTTAAAAGAATTACAATCAATTATTATATAATGGAATAAATTCATTTGAAATCACCTAAAATTAGAAACATATCAAAATGAAGCATATAGTTATAGTTTTATTTTGCAAACAACATTATATGTAATCATGCAAGAATTTATAACTGATTTAAATTTTGTTAAGTGATTATGAAAATAAAGTTAAACTGTGAATTAGCTTAGATTCAAGTCTTTCCTTTAATTTACTTTTCCTTCTCCAAGTGTTTGTTGTAACAAGAAAGTACTAAGAACAAGAAGGCCATTAAAAGTGGTGATGAGCTCAAAGTCATTGATGACGAAGATTTCAAGTTGGCAGGCGACATTGTGATGATTGATCCTTGTATTCTATTTCTTCTCTCATATTTTAAGTTTGAAATTGAATTAGCGGAATTGGGAATTTAAACTTGTTGAATGTTGGTAATTTATCATTTTTAATGAATCTTTATCTTGGGAAATTGACCAGCTCTTGATCTTCTCTTGTAATCAGGTAGATAAGCAAAATTACAAACTATGATCAGCTATTTATGATAGTGATGACTATAAGGTAATTTTGATGATGGTGGTGGCGATAATAAGCATTTGATGACAATGATGAATATGATGGTGGCAATCACAATTATGATAGAGATGAATTTTTGGCAATTTTTCAGTTTTAATGGGGATGATGATAATTTTTTATAAATTCTTATTCATGCATTTTTATTTCTTATATTTTATTGCTTCTTTCAAACATTTCAGTTTTTGTGTTTCTTAAGTTATGCATTTTTGTGCATTTTCTTCTATATTTCTTTTAATGTCAATTATTTTGGGAAATTTTAAATTTCTTTGTTTCTTCAATTTCTACATTTCTGCGGGTTCTTAATTTCTGCTTTTTAAAGGTTTTTTGTAATTTTTAAATATTTATTTTCTACTTTTTTCACTCATGAATTTATATATGCCTTTTTTGAATAATTTTCAAAATTATAGCGTTCTTTTTGCAATTTGTTTTCTTTTATTTTTACTAGATTTTTTGGCCTTGTGTAATATTTTATTCCTTACTCTTTGAAATTTGAATGTTTTTACTTACTATAATACTTTTATTAGTCTCTCCAAACCCCTTAGTTCTCGATCGATCTCCAACAATGATGATACTCAATGCTTTTTGTCAATATTGTCAGCTACCAAATGATGATTGATTGCATGGAAATCCAGTAATATTTTGTCTTTTCTTATTTATTTTATTCAATTATTTACATGAAAATAATCATATATATATATATATGTTATCATAGTTAAGAATGTTCAATTTAAGCCTTTTTATTTTATGAGGGAATTTTAACATCAAGTCATCAAGAAATTTCTAGGTTAGAAAGTGATTGTTATCATGAAAATTTTGAAATTAAATGAAACGTTTGGTATATTTTACTTGATTGGGCCTCATGGTGCAATCATGGCTATCCATATCCTATGCCAATCATTAGCAACACGTCATCAGCTTATCAAAATGGTTTTATTTATTTTTTTAAGCGCTGCCAAGTTGCAAAGAGAATACATATGCAAACACCTTGAATGATGATTACCAATAATGAAGACAAACTTTTAAGTATTGACAATCTCAACTTTTGACAAGGGCATCTAACTAGCACCATCAATAGGTGACTTGTGTTAGATTTTTATTAACCACCAAAACCTTTTACTAATGGAAACACACAATCATCGGTCAAAAAAAAAATCTAAACACACTTAGATAATGATTAATTTTAGTAGGAATATCAAATAAGGGTCAAAATCCATGGAGAATAGGGGTTGACTTTGAAATTTATTAGAATGTTTTAAAATTGGATGATGAAATGAGGTGAGAATTAGGGAAAGAGATATACTTATAAATTAGACGAGTAGATCTTTAGAATGAATTAAAGTCCTCAAGATTTGGATTTAAATTAAAAGGAGAAATTGAAGAGAGAACTTAAAGATGGGAAGTTACAAATTAGTAGAAGGAAAATGACACAAAAATTAATTTTAATTAGTATACTTTATTGACAGAACGAATCGATACGGTCATTAACTACACACTGATTCATGTCAAATCAAAGTCCAAACTTACCAATTTTAAGAATAATTTACGAATTGAAGGGTATAATGGTAAATAGGGTCGAATCCATGGAGAAATAAGGGATTTTTGCGAGATCTTTTGGAATTCGATCAAATCGTACAATGAATTGAAGTGAGAAATTAGGTAAAATGATAGATTTGGAAAGAGAACTCAAAGACGAATCCACAGAATAAAAAATCACTCGATTTGGATCAAGATTCGCGGAGAAATCAAAGAGTGAAGTAGAGAGAAATTTCCGAACGCGAATAAAGAGAAATCCGAAATTAAAAGACTAAATTAACTAAATTAACAATCCTTAATTATAATTTTATGATACGTGACGAAAGATTAGGAGGACAACACATAATCTAACCCGAGATAGTGATCGAAATGATCTAATTAATCATCGGATTCAAGGCTTTTTATTCCGCGATTTCAAAAATGATCTTCAGTCTTCAAGAGGCAAATTCTCCCTAATCAATCAACAAAATCTCACTTTCAATCACTCCGTGGACATGGAAATGAGTCTAGAAGTGATTGGAAGCAAGAGATTCAAGGATGGTGGTGTATAGATGGTTCAATTGATCGAAATCATCTAAGAATACATGAAAATGTCTAAGAACATATTTACTTATAGCCAATTTGGGCGTAACTATCCAATGAAACGTTTGATCTTCGATCAATTGTTTTGATGAAATACATCAATACGAAACATTACTGTTAAGCCGTGACTGTTGGATCAGAGATGAACCGCCCAGATGAAACCACGTGATCGCGTGAAGTTGAATAGTCATATAATGTCTGTCGTTCGATCTTGATTGAATCCTTAAGATATCTCCACGTGTCCACAGAAGTCTATTGGATGCGTTTAATCTCAGCCATTATAACTCCTTTGATAAATGGCTGAGATTAAATGTTTTGAAATACAAATCGTCGTCCAATCAGAGTGCGCTGCATACCCCTTCACTTAAGTGACAATCGACGGTTTTAATTTAATGCTCGATCGGACACTTCGTATGTCGCCACATCATCTGCACATAAAAACAAAACCAAGTAGTCCCACATGGCAAAAAATCAAAAGAATACACGCGAATATAAGTAGTGTGTACATAAGGAGTTAGCTTATATCCTCAACAGGATGTTCCCGCCTTATTCACATACGCACACACACGTGCACTCTCACACATGTGCACATGTACATGTGTGCGATACGTGGCGGTCTCATAGATCGCCACGTGGGACAGCTATTTTTATTCATGCCACATCAGCTGCCACTTCAGCACACAATAACAAAATATATTTTTATTCATGTTAATTCAAAATAAATCAAATTAAATTCAAGAAAAATTCAAAAAAAATTCAGAAAGATTCATAAAAATTAGAAAAATTCATAACTTTCAAAATAGAACTCCAAATTAATCCAAATTCCTTTCATTGGATCAGAAATTCAATTATCTATCATTATAAAAAGAGAAAAATTATTTAAATAACAAGAGAATAAATTATTATTTCAAAAATACACTAATTTCTTCTTGAAAAACAAAACTTAGAAAAATAAATGAGTGTATATAAACATTTTCTCTTATTATTTCAAAATTAAAATCTAATTATAATATCAAATTTAGATGGGATAATCTATTCTAAAATATATTCTTAATTATGCAAAATTATCCCTAAGTTAGTGCATGTTGAGTTTATAACTTAAAATTGCATGAAATGATAGAAATGCACTCAAAGTATGATAACATGCAAACAAATGAAATGTTTTATACCTTAATTTGCATTAATAATCATGTTTTTGCGTGTTATCATTTAAATAAATTAATTCCAAGCCAATGGTATAATATAGAAAATCAATACACACAAATAAACCAAAATTACCAAGAAATCACTTCAACTTCTAGAATTTATGAAAGCCCAAATTGGGTGTTCTTGGTGAGGTCCAACTTTCAAAAGTGCAAATCCTCTCTTAGTTTTTGCATCCAAATATTGATCTTTTTGAATCATTATAAGTGCAGAATCATTTAGAATCAAAATCAAATCATATCAAGATATTGAGGCACCAAAGTGTCAACAAGGCTCATTTTCACTTCTTTTTTTTTATAGGAAGAAAATCATTGGAGGGGAGCGAGAGAAAAAGAGAGAGAGAGAGAGAGAGACATGTTTTTAGGGTTTATAAAAACTCAAAATCTCATGGCTATCTGATCATTTTTAATGACAATGATCCATACAAGTTTTTGATAATTTGTCATTCGTACATCTAATTTCATCATAATTAAATGATTCAAATGCATAGTTTGAATGAATTTAATGCATGTTATCATGTTTTTCTTTTATTTTTTTTTTGAACTGTTCCATCCCTCATTCACCTTTCTCTGCATAAATTAGGGTTAAAATGGAGATAATTTTATGTTTGAACTTTTTCAAGGTCTAGTTACTACAACTAATTATATTTCTCAAGTATGCATTGTCACATATCTTAAATGAAATAAATTCAAAGAATGAAAAAAAGAGGAGGATGATCAAGCCCAAAATTTTGAAACCAAAGTGCTATCCTTGGTATCATTTTTTCTTTTCTTCCTTCCAAAATTTCCAATTTCAAGATAAATGAAAGGAAGACTGGAAATAGAACTATTTGGAAAAAAATTTATCCAAATCAGATTTTGCAATGAAAAAATAGAGTGATTTTAAGTTTACACAAAATTCAAAAGTGATTCTAAATTTTTAAATTTTTTATAGATATTTAAAATTTTATGTAATATTTTTTATAGAAGAACTAGGAGGAATGGGGTTGGCTTCTAACGTGGTAAGCTACTGATAACATGAAATTTGTACATAAATTTACATGATTATTAATGCAATTTAAAACATTAATTATTCCATTTGTATGCATGTTATCATATTTTAAGTACATTTATATCAATTTACATAATTTCATGTTATGATCTAAAAATACATCATTTTATGGATAATTATCAATAATTAACCAATGTGATTCTAATCCTATTTATATTTGAGATCAAAATTATGTTTTCATAATTAAATGATAAGAGAAAAGATGTTTATTTACACTCATGTATTTTTCTAAATTTATTTTATAAGATACATGAGTCTATTTATTTAATTAAAATTCATTCTATTGTTATTTTAATATTTTGACTTTTTAGAATGATAGATAATTCAATTTCTGATCCAACAAAATAAGTAAGAATTAATTTGGAGTTGTATTTTGAAACTTATGATTTTTCCAATTTTTAGGAATTTTATAAAATATTTCTAGATTTATTTAACAGTATTTCTGATTTTTAAATAATTAAAAAAAAGAATAAAAAACTGTTTTATTATCGCACGCTGATGTGGTGGAGCGAAGCCATGTGGCGACGTGTGGACGTGTGTCCATGTGACACATGTACACGCGTGTGTGACGTGTGCGCGAGATTTATAAATGGGTTAGAGCATCCGTAATTGGATTTAAGCTAACCAGTTAAATCCATGTATGTTATATACACGATAAATCATTTAAAATTATTCCATGTGGGACTATTTCCATTTCAATTTGATTTCAGGTGACGTGGCGATGCGTGAGACATCTGATCGCGTGATTGAATCACGTGCGTCAAATGTCACTTACTCAGAGGGGTACGTGGTGACATCCTATCACACATCGATACAATTGAATCACGTTGAATCTCAGCCGTTCATCCTCGAGTAGAGATTTGAAGCGCCTGATAGACACATTGACTTATCGCGATCATCCGATGAAGATAAAACAGATGAAATGAAACGGCGCTTCTCTTCTCACGCACGACGTGGATTCATCCATATGCTCCATCAACGATTGGATGGATACGACTTAATCGCGTCGATTCATCAATCGACGCGTGATCTCAGCTGTTGATCGCGATGAACCGACGCATCCGAAGGTTATGCCCAATTTCTTATATAAATTAGAATGTTCTTTGCGACGGAAGAGTATTCTTGGATTTTCGAGCAAATCGAAATGTCTAGGCAATTTGAGAGTTTTTTGATTTCTTAAGCTTCTTGATTGCGTGTTTTCATCCTAATCTTTCATCATTTAGCATTAGATTTATATTTTGAATCGTATATTAAGTTTAATTTCATTTTAATTTTTCTTTTTAATCATTTTCTGCAATCGAATTTTCTCTCGATTTCAAACTTTGATTTCTCTAAAAATTCTGATCCAAGTCTCTTGATTTTTGATTCGGTTGATTCGTATTGGAGTTATCTTTCTTAATATACTAAATTGCCTAATTTCTAAACTCAATTCATTGTCTAATTTGATCAAATTTCAAAGATATCTAAAATATTTCCCTTATTCTCCTTGGATTTGACCCTTATTTACCATTATACCCTTCAATTCATGAATTAATCTTTAAATTGGTAAGTTTGGACCTTTTTTGACACGACATCGTGTGTATTCAACGACTGCACGATTTTGTTGCGTCAACTACCAAGTGGCAACATGAAGGCAAGAAACTTGGAAATAGAATAGGCACAATTGCACCAGTGGTAGACCTAGCATCGAGGGATCTACCATGTATGGTATTTGCAATTGTAGGTGAAATTTGCATGGTTCGCGCAGGTGACGCCAAGCAAGCGTTAAAAATTAGAGAGCCTTATATGCCTTAATTTACACATTAACACTGATAATATGCTAATTAGATATGATAATACATGATTATTAATGCATATTAAAGCATACAAGAATTCATTCATATGCATGTTCTCATATTTATGAGTATTTATCTATCATTCTATGAAAAAGTCTTTATAATCTCAAAATACTTTAATTTAGGGTTAATTATGATGAATTAAAGATAAATAATTTTATAACCCATCTTTACTTGATATTATAAGTTGTTTTTAAAGTTAACTAATGACAGAAATCATTTTTATAAACATTCATTTAATTTTCTAAGATAAAATCTTAAAAGAAATGAATGTATTTTTGAAATAGAAATTAAATCTCTTTTTATTTATTAATTTTGAATTTTTAGAAGATTTAAAGACCATTGATCTTCATTTAAATTGATGGGGACACGTGGCATAATCAGCCACGACTTAACGGTAAAAATTCACGATCATGCGTTTCATCAAAGCCGTTGATCAGTTTAATCGGAGGGTTACGGCCCAAATCTCCTATAAATTGAGATGTTCTTCACATTTTTAAAGTATTTGAGAGAAATTCAAATAAATTGAACTATTTAGACACCAAATCTCTTGAATCTCTTAATCCCAATCGCTTCTAGACGCTTGAACTCCACGATCGCGATTTTTAGATTTTTGATGAAAAGCCTTGATTTTGGTGAGTAAATCTACTAATCCGATCGCAATCGAAGGTTAGGGATCGTGTTTTATCCTAATCTATTGTCTCTTACCGTTTAATTTCAGTTTAGATTAGTAATTTCAAGTTAATTTTGTTTTATTTTCATTGATTTCGTGCTTCCAATTTTTGGAAATTACCCCTCACTTCGATCTTCAATTTCTCCGCGAAATCAAAGTCAAATTTGATGATTTTTGATTCCGTGGAATTGTCTTGAAGTTCTCTTTCATAAAATACCATTTTCCCCAATTTGTATCATCGATTCATCGTCTGATTTGATCAAATTCGAAGAGATCATCAGAAATTTCTCTGTGGATTCGACCCATATTTACCATTATACCCCTCAATTCAAGATATTTTCATTAAATTGGTAAGTTTGGACTTTATTTTGACACGAATTGGTGTGCAATTGACGACCACATCCATTCGATCCGTCAAATGGCACCGTTGCTGGGGAATTAAGGCAAAATTTTGATCAATTTAGTCAATTTTGACTTGGCCAACGTGGATTTTTCTTTAATTTCTTTAAATTCACACAAATCAATCGTGCATTGAGTGATCCCAAGTAGAAATCAATCTTTGAGATCCTTAATTCGATAGGATTAAGTGATTTCGCCCCTTTTCTAAGGATCACGGGCGATCATTTCTTGGAATGCTTCATTCACACGGATACCGACATTCTAGGTATGATCAACGTCAATTTTTAATATTTTATAGGTATTTATAAGTTATTACAGATCTAAATAGCCTATTCATCCTTCCATGAGATGACAGACAACCTAGAGATTACAGAATAATCCTTTAAACGTAGATCTCTTTGATTGATTCTCACAATCTCCCAACATTACCGAGACCGCTCCCACTGTAGAACCCATATAACTAGTAGAAATGGCCAGGAATGACGAGGGAAATGTAAGAAAATGCCTTAGTGACTACGCTAGGCCCGTCCTCCAAAGACTTGTCACAAGAATTCATGCACCCTTAAATAGAGGGAAAAAATTTTAGATTTGATTCCCATGTTATGAGTATGCTTCCTATCTTCCATGGTAAACCTTCCGAGGATCCATATAGACACGTAGACAAGCTTTCCCAATTTTGTGAAATTAATCATCTTCAAAATGTCCCTCGCCGACACGATGAAGATGAAACTCTTTCCGCCTACCCTTAGATACCGAGCCAAGGATTGGTTTCTAAAATTAGGAAAATATTTCACTAGTTGGACCAAGATGGAGGAAGAATTTCTTAGAAAATATTATTCCGTAGGGAAAACCACCTCTGTCCGAAAAGCTATCCATGAGTTTTCCCAAGGCACGAGTGAAACCTTCCACGAGGCCTGGGAGCGACTTTAGAGACCTGACTAGGGAGTGTCCACACCATGGAGTGTCTAACCATAAATTAAATCAAATATTTTATGACGGGTTAGGCCCACAAGATAGACATCTTTTAGATGCAGCAAGTGGCTACACCTTCATCAGCAAATATGAAGATGACGCGATGTAACTCATCAAGACGGTGGTAGAAAATAGCCACCATAATGCGGCGAAACCATTTGGAAGAGTTACGATGCTGAAAATGATCAACGCCAAATCAGTGGAGATGGGGATGCTCCTCGAGAGAATCGACAAAATGGCGGAAGTCCAGAATTTATTACTAGACTGACTCAATATCTGCAACAGTTTCGAAGGACTCGCCCCCGTCTCACTTCAAGAGGCGTCCCTATGTGCCAGTTGCTTGAGATTCGATCACATCGAATTATCTTGCCCCGTAATGGTGATCCAAGGGCAGGGCATGTATAGACAAGGTCCATCGTGAGACTGACTCAACAGGGATGACCTAATTATCCGTGTACATACCCTAACTATTATTATACACCTCCTTTCAATAATCCTACGCAGAATGCAGGATTTCAGAGGAACAACGATCAACCCTATCATCCATCATACAATGGTTAGCAAGAAGAACATCAAATATAGTCGTCGTTCGTCCCGCCGACTCAAACACAAGCTTACACGCAAGCCCCACGCCAGACCCACGCCAGACCCACGCCAGATCGTGCCAGCATCCGACCTGATCCTCGGTGCGATCTCGCAATTAATGGAGCAAATGATGTGGATGAACTCACATGTGGATGAAATACAAGATTTCGTCAAGACAAACGTCCAACCGACGACCGACAAGAAGGGTAAATAGGTAACTTTTACTGACCAATTACCCCTGCAAGCTGACGAATCCAATTTTAGGAAATTCACTCGAATTGAGGGGTATAATGGTAAATATGGGTCGAATCCACAAGGAATTAAGGAATTTCTTGACGTAGTCTTTAAATTTGATCAAATCAGACGAGAAATTGATAGTAGAAATTGGGGAAAATGGTATTTTAAGAAAGAAGACTTCAAATCAATTCCACGGAATCAAGAATCATTGAATTTGGATTTCATTTCGCGGAGAAATCGAAAATTTCAAGTGGAGAGAAAATTTTTGGCGAGAAAATCACGATTTTAGATGAATTTTCACGAAATTGAAACCTAAATCCTAATCTAAATAGCAATTAAACATTATAGGAGGATAATCTAGGTAAAACCACTCCAACTAAACTTAATTAGCGATCGAAACGAGGCGATTAAACAGATTAATCGCCAAAAACGTGAAGAACGCGATCTTGAGCTTCAAGCTGCGATTTCTCCCTCGATTCTCCACCAAATCTTGACTTCTACCCCTCCGTGGACGCGGAAATGAAAGAGGAAGAGGAAGGAATCAAGTGAAACGAGAGAGAGGGTGTCTAGACAACTCAATTGGATTGAAATCTCAACTCGGATGCTTTAGAATCGTGAAGAACATCTCATTTTATAGTGTTTTTGGGCGTAACCGTCCGATCGAAACGATCGACGGTTACGATAAACGGTCCACGATGCACCGTTTTGTAATAAGTCGTGATCGTCCGATCGCGGATGGAGGGCCCAGATGCGTCGCTTGAGATGTGTTATAAAACGCACGCCACTTCGCCCCTTGGATCGCGATCCAACGGCTGAGATGCGATCCGCGCTGATTAATCGCAGCCGTTATAACGCTCCAATTTGAAGCACGTGTCTTTGATCATCGCCGGTGGACCGCGGCGCACGTGATCAACGCGCGTCGATTCATCGTTGATTTGATCCGGAGCTCCTCATCGCGCCACCTCGCCTGTCATTTAAAGCATAGTGTGGGTTAGTCCCACACAGGAAATATTAAAAGCACTCGTCAGGTTTATAATACCCGACGATTAAGAGGAATCGATAACCCTTTCCATATAGGCAAGGCTGAAGACCCCTATTATAATATGTATTAAATAGATATATATATATATATATATATATATAAATATGCCGCGTGGGCCCGCGTGGCGCTGCCGCGTGGGCCCGCGTGGCGCTACCACGTGGCCCGGAGTGCCACGTCGCATCCACGTGGCCCCGCGCGGATTAAAACCTCTTTTTTGCATTTTTAATATTCATTTTAATTGATTTGAATAGAAAATAAATTCATAAAAATCCGGAAAAAAGCCCTAAAAATAGAAAATTCATAACTTTTAATATATAACTCTGAATTAATCCAAATTTCTTTCATTTGATCCGAAATTTAATTATCTATTATTCTAAAAAGTCAAATTTAATAAATAATAAGAGTTAAAAATATTATTTCAGAAATACATTCATTTATTAAGATTTTAAACTTTAGAAAAATGAAATAAATGTTTTAAAAATGATTTCTCTTATTATTTTAACTTTAAAAACAGTTATAATCTCAAGAAAAATATGGGTTATCAAATTATTAAACTCTAATTTATCAAAATTAACCCTAAATTAAAGTGTTTTGAGATTATAATGACTTTTTAATAGAATAATAGAAAAATACATATAAATATGATAACATGCATGGAAATGAAATCATTTATGCCTTAATATGCAATAAAAATCATGTTTTATTATGTCAATATAGCATGTTATCACACCCCCAACTTAAATTATTGGTAGTCTCTTAGCAATTTACTATATGATCTCCGTAGAAAGTCTTTTCATCCTTTGATCCTACTACTAAAAAGGTGAAGTGTATAAATGTATGATCACGTTTTCCTCATAGTGTAGGGCCCTAATGATCTATATTCCATCTCTAGGTTGACTTCTTTAGTGTATGTTAGGGTAGTGCTCATTGGCTAATGCTCGTCTAATTCTTGATTGTAATCAAGGTGAGCATATCTAAGGTATGATGCTATGGTGCTGAAAATATACTCACTCTCTCATGAGTGGATGTAATTCCTTACCCTCTCCATAAACACATCACTCCTTCTCTCAAATTGGAGGCTACTTAGTACTTAGAATTCCCCTCAACTCGCTTTCCTCCTTAAAAGAGTGCAATTCAAATGGATTCCTATCTTTGGATGCATCGTATGAGGAGGCTGAAGGAAATAAAAGATAATATTTCTAAGGGTATGACTTGGCTAAAAGTAAATATGTTGATAAAACAAAGTGGATTATAAAATCAAAGAAGGTACCACTTATGATGATTATACTCCCAAGTGAGGTGGATGATGATGGATAGGGTAGATGGTGGAGATGATAGTGGAGGTAGAGATAGAAGATGTTCCTACTTATTTTCCTTCTTGTAACTTCTTATTTCTCTCTTTCTTTTGACTTTGCTCCTCTTTCTTTTCTTCTTCATTTTTTTAAGCATTTCAGAAGACCAGAATGATGATGTGGAGGAGTTTTAGGATTTCTGAAGAGAGTGTGTAGCAAATGAAGTGTAGTGAAGGTATAAGCACGTGTGGGAAGGGAAATGGAAGGTAAGATGGATATGTAAGTTCACTTGGGAGTGTTCATCATCAAAAGCGAAGTTTAAAATAAATTGGTGTTACTGCTTGACTGCTTTGGAAGAGAAAACTACATGCCTATAAGGAAAGATAGGTGCTACAAAGATTATGGATCATTGCACTCTTTAAAGGGGAAAGTATAGCCTCGAGAAAATTCCTTATACTAAGCAGTTTGGGCTAATAATAGGTAAAGGATGGAATTTATTTTCTCTCAAATACTCTCCTTTCCAATCCCATAGCATTTCAACCTCTTGATTACTCTTTTTCCTTGGTGCCTATTAGATACCCAACCCCAAAGAAGTCAACCACTACTCTAATCCATTGGTCTCTCTAGATCATTTGACTTCATTACTCAAAATGTAATCATATGGACTATAAGGTCCTCACTTCTACATCTCTAGTAGGTCAGATCTCTAGATGAAAAGACTTCTAAGGTGGGGTAAATTAGATCAAAGATTTTAAAAATAGGAGTTTTTTAGAAGGTAGAATTTTAAAATTTTGAAAAAATTGTAGAGCTTTTTCTAAATCTTCACCCCCCAACTAGAATCTTTCATTGCCCTCAATGAAAACTACATGCTCATGTGAAAAACTCATTGAATCATGACATGAAAACAATAAAAAGTGCAGTGAGATGGGTTTAGAAAGGCTCATTAGTCCGTGATGGTCGTGGGATTTCCGGTGCAGGTGCGCCTTTTCCTAATGTAGTTCTCCGACGTCTAAAAAGAAACTGAAATGAAAAATATAAAAATAAAAGGTAAGATAATCTTGGGGTGCCTCCCAAGAGCGCTAAGTTTAACGTCTTCAGCCAGACTAAACAAAATAAAATCTAGACTACTGATGGGTCGAGGGTGATACCGTCACGTCCTCGGGTGCTCGGGAAGATGTAGATTTACCTTATCTGCTGGGTGCGGGGGGTTCTGAGGTCAGATACGACTTAAGACGATGGCAGTTTACCTTGAATTGTCGATCAGTCTTAGGGTCGGAGATGAGTATTGCTCTACCGTCGAACAATTCCAGAACCACATAGGGACCATCCAATCTCGAGCGCAGCTTTCCAGGGAAGAGCTTGAGGCAGGAATTGTAGAGCTAGACCTTGTCGCCGATCTGGAATGATCGTCGTCGGATATGTCGGTCGTGAAAGGCCTTGGTCTTCTCTTTGTAGATTGTCGCGTTCTCGTACGCGTCGTGCCTCAACTCTTGTAACTCCTGGAGCTGGAGAAGTCGTTCTTTGCCTGCTTCATCCAGTGCGAGGTTGAGCTTCTTGATGGCCCAGTATGCTCAATGCTCTAGCTCAACCGGAAGGTGGCAGGCTTTACCATAGATGAGTCAGAAGGGAGACATCCCGATGGGTGTCTTGTATGCCGTCCGGTATGCTCATAGTGCGTCGAGGAGTTTGTGTGCCCAATCCTTTCTATCTGGATGAATTATCTTTTTAAATATAGATTTGACTTCTCTATTACTTACCTCTACTTGCCCATTTGCCTGCGGGTGGTATGGCGTGGTGATGCGGTGGTGTACTCCATAGTTCTTCAACAGCGCCTGGAAGTGCGAGTTGTTGAAGTGTGAGCCGCCGTCGCTGATGATGGCTCTCGGAAAACCGTATCAGGCGAAGATGCATCGTGTGATGAAGCGCAGTACCTCCTGATGGTCGTTTGTCTTGGTAGGGATTACTTCGACCCACTTGGACACATAGTCGACCGCCAGCAAGATGTATTCTGTCCCGTCAGAAGGTGGGAAAGGTCCCATGAAGTCTATCCCCCAAAGGTCAAATATTTCCACCTCAAGGATCGGCCGCATCGGCATCTCGTCTCGCTTGGAAATGTTGATCGCCTCTTGACATTGTAAAGCACTCCATGTAGAAACGGTGGGCGTCCTTGAAGATAGAGGGCCAGTAGAAGCTGCCCTGTAGGATCTTACCCGCGGTCTTTCGTGCCGCGAAGTGTCCTCCGCACATCGATGAGTGACACATCGCCAGAATGACTCCCTGCTCCTCCTCTGGTACGCATCGTCGGATGATCTGGTCGTATCCTAGGTGGAACAGAACTGGTTCTTCCCAGAAATAGTACTTGAGCTCGTGGAAGAACTTATCTTTTTTATGCCGGTTCCAATGCTCCGGGATCGATCCAGTCACTATGAAGTTGATGATGTGCGCGTACAAGGGGGACGTGACTCGAGATTGCGAGGAGATGCTCGTCTGGAAATGTCTCTCCGATGTCCTCTCCTCCCGAGATGTGGAGAGGCGATAAGTGGTCCGCCACCGAGTTTTCGCTGCCCTTCTTGTCTTTTATATCAAAGTCAAATTCTTGAAGGAGCAACACCCATCGTATAAGTCTTGGTTTGGCCTCTTTCGTGGAGAGCAAGTATTTCAGGGCCGCATGATCAGTGTAGATGATGATCTTGCTCCCCAAGATATAAGGTCAGAACTTCTCGAAAGCGTAGACCACCGCCAGAAGCTCTTTCTCCGTCGTCGTGTAATTAATTTGAGCTTCGATGAGGGTCTTACTTGGTTAAAAGATGGCCGTTGGCTTCTTGTCCAGTCGCTGCCCCAAGACCGCTCCCACCACGTAGTCTGAAGCGTCTCACACGATCTCAAAGGGTAAGTCCCAATTAGGACTTTGTAGAATCGGTGCTTCGATCAGTGCTTACTTCAATGTCTTGAATGCGCGCTTCCCTTCTTCGTCAATGATGAAGTCCTTGTCTTTGCAAAGAAGGGTGGTGAGGGGCTTGGAAACTTTTGCGAAGTCTTGGATGAATCGTCGATAGAAGCCGACGTGCCCGAGAAAGCTCCTTAAATCCTTCACGGTATTTGGGAGAGAGAGGTTTTGGATGACCTCTATCTTGGCCTTATCCACTTCTAAGCCCTTGCCCGAGACGATATGCCCGAGCACTACTCCCTCTCGTATGATGAAGTGGGATTTCTCTCAGCTTAGTACCAGTCGTTTCCTGATGCATACCTCTAGTATCTTCGTCAGGTGAGCAAGACAAGTTTCGAAGTCATTTCTAAAGATGGAGAAATCATCCATGAAGACTTCTAAAGTGTCGCCAAGAAAGTCAGAGAATATCGCCGTCATGCATCGTTGGAAGGTCGCTGGGGGCGTTGCACAGTCCAAATGGCATGCGTTTAAAGGCGAAGGTGCCAAACGACAAGTGAACGTGGTCTTCTCTTGATGGTCGGGGTGGATAGCAATCTGATTATAGCCCGAATATCCGTCGAGGAAGCAGAAGTAGTTGGATCTTGCCAGTCGGTCCAGGATCTGGTCGATGAACGGTAGCAGAAAGTAGTCCTTCTTGGTCGCGGAGTTCAGCTTCTGATAGTCTATGCAGACCCTCCACTTCGTCGGTATGCGCATCTGGATTTCCTCGCCCTTCTCGTTCATCGTAACTGTTACTCCAGCTTTCTTCGGGACGACGTGTACCGGACTCACCTATTGGCTATCGGATATTCGGTAGATAATTTTCGCATTTAGCCATTTAAGAATTTCTTCTTTTACGGCCTCCCATACTCTTGGGTTGAGTCATCTCTGGGCCTCCCTGACGGGTCTTGACTCATCCTCTAGGAAGATGCGATGAGTACATAGTGAAGGGTATAGCCCTTTTAGGTCCGTCAGGGTCCATCCGATTGCTTCGTTGTTTTTCCTTAGCACCTCCAGTAGTTGTTCTTCTTGCTTTAGGTCCAGCTTGGACGAAATAATTACTGTCTTTGCTTTCTCTTCGTCAAGGAAGGCATACTTGAGTGTAGACGGGAGAGTTTTGAGCTCCAAAGTTGACTTGTCCATCGGAAGTTCTTCATATCTTGCTTCCTCGTCGATCATCATTACTTCTTCTACGCATTCGTCTATGTCTTGATCATCGGCGAAGTCGATGGCTCCCAAGTCTTCAGATGCTCGTGAAGGGTATTTCATTAGCTTGTTGATGTCAACCTTCACGGTGTGCTCTCCCACTTTGAGAATAACTTCTCCTTTCCCCCAGTCGGTTACGGCTTTCGTGGTAGCTAGGAAGGGTCGTCCTAATATGATCGGGGCTTGGCTCAGCTCCTTAGTCATTTTCATATTGACTACTAGGAAGTCTACCGAAAAATAGAAATCCTCTATTCTTACGATGACATCCTCTACTAATCCATGAGGCTTTCTAACAGATCCATCGGCTAAGCATAGTTCTACAAGGAATGGTTGTAACTCCCCTACATGATGATGATCAAATACTACTTTAGGGAGGATGTTTATACTTGCTCCAGTATCTAATAGGGACCTAGTAAAGGACATTCTTCCTATTTCACTCGTGATCATGGGTGCTCCTGGATATCTCTTTTTCACGGGTAAGGAATTCATCATGATGGAGCTTACCGTCTCACTAAGTTGGCTCCGTTTAGGGCTTCTATGGGGAGTACATATACCTTTTAGGAATTTTGCATAGGAAGTGATATGCTTGATGGCTTCTGTAAAAGGAATGGTTATGGTTACCTTCTTAAAGGCTTCTAGTAGATTGTTATCGGTTTCGCTATTCTTGGCTTTTGGTCGGTTTAAGGCTTGAGGATAGGGCACAGGGGGCTTATATTTGTCAGGGTTAGTGGTGGCGTACGACCCCCGTCGCCACCAAGGCATGACACTACGGCGCCGGAGGAGCCGACACCCGCGCGCGTCCAGCCCCCTCGATAGGCGAAGATGAAGGATGCCGAGTTTCACTACACCAAGTGAGGACCTCATCTCGCCACGACACATTTCACAGGGCTTGCGCGCGCGTGGAGTTATCTTTCCCGTCTTTTCTTTTATTATGAACTTTATTAGCCCGCACGTGTTTAAGTGGGCCTTTGCATCTCTTCTTCCTTCTCTTTTAGGCGGTTAGGTGGGTTTTCTCCTTTTCGGGATCCCATTCGTGAGGCCATTTTCCTTTGTGAACCTTTAAATTTCTATGAGTATGTTTAGGTGTGGGTTGTGGGCCTCAAGTGGGCCCTTTCCTCTCTCGGCCCACTATGGGCTCTATAAGAGGGGAAGGGACCCCCCCACAAACCCTAGCCGTCATTTGAAGAAAGAAAAGAGAACTCTCTCTCTCAAGTGGCTGCTCAAGGAAGATCAAGGAAGGAGACCAACCGCCGTCTCCGCCGCCGCCACCGTCGCCGCACCTCCACGTGCTGCCGCCGTGCCCGCCGCCGAGACCGCCGCCTCCCCTTGCCTTGGTCACATATCTCCATCGTGCAGTCTACCCGCCGCCGCCATCGTCGCCGCCATAGGCCGCCGCCACTGCCGCCGCCGGAAAACTGCTCCACCTCCCCTCCTCCTCCACGGACCCCTGTGCTTCCCCCTCCTACTTTCACGTTCTTGATCACCACCCTCCTTCCCCACGGCTACAGTCCTCCTTCTTCCCTCCCTGCCATTTTCCCGAATCACGATCCCTCTATCTCCCGACGCATCTCTCCCTCTCTTCCCGCCTGCGGAACATCTGACGCGCGCCTGTCAAAATTCCGGTCGCACCCCTTCATCTCCCTTCCTGCCGTCCACAAAATTCTGCCAACCTTGTCCCGCTCACCGCCGCCCAGATCCGTCCTCCCCAACAGGGCGCCGCGAGTTCCTCTTCCCCCTCCCTGCATTTCCGGTCACGTAGTTCCAATCTCCCGGGACTCTCTCTCTCCCATTTCATACAGGCCATGAACTCCCAACATCCCAAACTCCCGCTCCTCCCGAATTTCCTGTCCCGCCGCCAGATCCACATTCCCGTCCGACTCGCCTCCCAGATTTACCCCTTAATTTCCCTTCCCGTGCACGTCGCCCCACCTTCCCTCTCCCTCTACGAAATCCCTACTCTTCAGTCGGCACTCCCTCCCCGTTCGCCTCCACCAACCGACGAAGTCTATCCATCCCTCTCTTGATTTCCCTTCCTCTACCCTCTCCATCATCTCGTCCCTCCTTCTGTCGTTCCTGCGCCCCGATTTCCAGAACCATCACGGGACTTATCTCTTGTTGTTGGCCTGCGGAATTCATTCCCGCGGGACGTGACCCCTATCACGGGGGTTCCCCGGCTAGAATTTGGGCTCCTTCGCCCTCCTCAGTGCCGCCCAGTCTCGGCGATCCCACCTCCCAGCAGTTCCCCTGCTGACCGCCGATTTTTTCCTCTGTCACTCACCCGGCCAAGGAATTTCTTCCCCACTCCCTCCTACCTCCGCGTGACTTCTCCGATTTTCGCAGATATACGGAACTCTCTCTCTCGACACTACGACGTGACGCCTACATGAAGCCCTGACATCAATGCCCCACGAGAAGTCCTGAGGGTTACGTGGGTCCAGATCCCGGCAGCAAGCGCCCTGAAAACGACGCCCAGCCGGGTACTTTCCCCGCTCTCGTGCGCCCCTGTCTACTATCAGTACCGATCCGTTTCCTCCACCGCTTGGTCCTCATCTCCACCAGATCGAGGCGTACCCCGACGCAGCGACGCCGACAATACCCACTACTGCCTTCTGTTCGTGCCGCGTTCGAATACCCTCCCACGTCACGACCGACCGGGCTCGCGCCCGCAGGTTAGGCACACATCCCCCATTTACTTTACGTCGAAGTCTATATTTCTTTCAGTATTTCCCGCACCGACTCCGCCGCCATCGGAACGTAGACTCGGAAGAGTGCTTAGACGACTTGATAGGATCCTTACCGAGGTCCAACCCATCGAGTTGATGGTCGAGCTCCCCTCGACGACTCACGGCCCATCGTCCTCGAGGACGTGGATCGGAAGGACTCCCGGACGAACCCTACTCGGCACACCCCAGGGTCTACGGAGGCAACGCCCGAGACGACACTCTGCTTGGTTGCATCACTAGCTTATGTAATCATATTAGAGTTCCCCTAGTCCACCCACCCCTAGAATCGCGGTGTTTAGACCGGTTTCGCACCCGGTCCTGCATCAATTAGGTTCACCTCGTAACATGTTCTTCCTCGTCCTCTGAATCAGTGTCTTGCTCGATGATAATTGGCGTTTCTTTTTCTTCATTTTGGCCTTGGTGGAAAGGGTGATCCTTGTATGGATTCGATAGAGCTTTCCCACTCCGAAGGCTTGATATGGCCTGGGCTGATTCTACAGCTTCTTCGTCGACGTGTACATGGTTGATGTTGTCAGTCTGGGTCGACGAAGCTCCTTGATTTCTTGGATTTTCCGTGGCCTGCGAGGGTAACTGGTCAGTAAAAGTTACTTGCTTAACCTTTTTGTCTGTCGTCGGTTGGACATTCGTCTTGACAAAGTCTTGAATTTCTTCCACGCGCGAGTTCATCCTCGTCATTTGCTCCATTAATTGCAAGATCGCGCGGAGGATCGGGTCGGATGCCGGCGTGGTTTGGCGTGGAGCTTGTATGTATGCTTGTGGTTGAGTCGGCGGGACGAACGACGACGGTCTCCGATTAGGGTAATTCTGCTGACCGTTGTATTGTGGAGGATAAGGTTGATCGTTGTTCCTCCTATAGTCATTATTCTGCGAAGAATTGTTAAAAATAGGGGTATTATATTGTTAGAATAATTACCTAGATAATTTGGTCGTCCCTGTTGAATCGGTCCTCCTGATGGACCTTGTCTATACATCCCTTGCCCTTGGATTGCCATCACGGGGCAATCTAATTCGGCGTGGTCGAATCTTGAGCAAGTTGCGCATGGTGACGCCTCTTGGAGTGAGACGGGGGTGAGTCCTTCAGAACCGTTGCGGTGTTGAGTCAGTCCAGGAGTAAGTTCTGGAGCATCCCCGTTTCCGCTGATTTGGCGTCGAGAGCCTTTGACATTGCACCTCTTCCAAATGGTTTCACCGCATTGTGGTGACTATTTTCCGGGACCGTTTCAATGAGATCCATCGCGTCATCTTCATATTTGCTCATAAAGGTGCCGGCGCTAGCTGCATCCAAAAGGTATCTATCTTGCGGGCCTAACCCGCCATAAAAGATTTGAGTTAATTCATGGTTAGATATGCCATGGTGTGGACACTCCCTTGTAAGATCTCTTAATCGTTCCCGGGCCTCATGGAAGGTTTCACTTGAGCCTTGGGTGAACTCTTAATCTTCGGATGGCTTTTCGGACGGAGGTGGTCTTTCCTACTAGAATAACATTTTCTTAAGAACTCTTCCTTCATTTCGGTCCAACTTGTGAATTCTTTCCCTAATTTTAAAAACCAGTCCTTGGCTATATCTCTAAGGATAACGGGAAAGAGTTTCATCTTCATCGTGTCGGCGGGGACATTTTGAAGGTGATTTATTTCACAAACCTGGGAAAGCTCATCTACATGTCTATAGGGATCTTCGGAAGGCTTACCATGGAAGATAGGTAGCATGCTCATAACATGGGAATCTATTCTAAAAGTGGCCCCTCTTCCTAGGGGTGCATAAATTCTAGTGACGGGTAGCTGGAGGACGGGCCTAGCATAGTCACTAAGGCGTTTCCTAGCATTTACTTCATCATTCCGGGCCATTTCTACTGGTTCGATATGATCAAAAGTTGAGTCGGTCTCAGTAGTGTCGGTCTCGGTAGATTCGGGAGTCTACGAGGATCGCTCAAAGAGGTCTATTTCTAGGGGGTTATTGACGTGTCGTTTTTGTGCGTCGTTAAAACACAAACACGATGGTCAAACAAAATTTATAAAACCGAACTCACAAAGACAAGATATAATAATCAAGTATTGGGTAAGTATCGGGTCGATCCACAGAGAGCAGGGTTGACTTTAATCATAGAGTTGACTTGGTCAAACTTAGGTTTAAAAGAAGTTTTAAATAAGAGAAAATAATATGTGATGAATATAAATAATATAAATAGACCTAATAAGAAGTTTTAAGAATTGAAATCTCGGATTTAACAGAGAAAAGTCAAAAGTCAAAGTCAAAGCGTTGACTTTGACCAACAGTAGGTGTACTGTAAAATCAAAGAATCAAACAGAGTCAGAAGATTACGAAAAGAAGATATTTGGAAACTAGAGAGAAAATGGAGGTTATTGATATATTGTTCGTAATTTTTGGATAAGAAATAGATTTATTATGAATTATTGAAAATCAATGATCAGAAAATCCCCGAAATTAACACCTCAGAGGAAATCTTCAAATTGAATGCCCAAATGAAATCCAAATCTTGCAATTTATATGTCAATGGAAAGCTAAGAACCAGAGGAATCCAACAAAACTAAAATCATTAAATTCTGATTTGTCAATAAAAAGTAATTGACCCCGAAAGTCAATGTTTGACTTCTGATGAAAGATGAACAGTCTGTGGTCAAACGTTAAATTGAAGGGTCAAATCAACTCGGAATTTGATGAATTTGCTATCCACGGAAAGCTGATGAAAAGAGGAATCCAATGAAACCAAAATCAAGTGATTTTGAATTATAATCATAGAGATATCCTATTTTCAAAATCAGCGACTTTTCGGACCTAAAATTGGGGAAAATGAAGAAGACTATGAACTAATTTGCAAAATTAAAGATCTAAACATAATAGAAATACAAATTACCTCTTGATAATCGATCGAACCTCACTACTAACCCGATTGCCTCAAGAATGGGGCCTCAATTCTCGTGGATTGAAGCGAATTTGCTCGAATTCTTCCTCGTGGACGTTCGAAATTCAAGGGGAAAATTCGATGAAATCAAGAGATGAAATCGTGATTATCATGCTTCAATGGCTGCGTCTCTACACTCTTGGAAGCAGAGGATCACGAGAACTTAAGACCTTCCTCGAAACTCGCTTAATTTCTTCACGAGTCGATCAAAAGTTGAAGAACAAAAGAAGGAATACATGGGTTTTTAAAGAAGAAATTGGCCTGAAGATCGTGGGCAATTGACGCGTTAGTGGGGGCGGTTTTCAAGCGTCCTGGATGCGCTTCCTTGGGCATGGGTCGTGGCTTCAATTCCGCGGAGAACGAGCTTTAATTTTGCTTCGAAAAAGGCATGATTTTCGGCACGATCGGGCCGCGATCGGGCCACGATCGGGCCACGATCGGGCCATAATCTTCATCTTGGTATATCGTCGGTCGTCGTCCGGTCGTCTGGAGGCGATTCCGCAAGGAAAGAACTGCGATCGCGGCTCGATCGCACCGCGATCGCGGCTCGATCGCGGCTCGATCGGACCGCGATCGTAGGTTCTTCCACGTCTTGTCTGCGCCGTCCGATGATGAGCAGCTCGCGATGAAGATCCCGACCGTCCGATGGCGATCAGACATTTCCGACGCGTCCACGCGATGCTTCGGATCGCGAAAGATCCCGACCGTCCACGCCGCATCCAACGCCTGTAAACAAAAATCAATAAATAGAGTTATCAATCAATGACGTGGCCACATATTTACTTTCAGCAAATCAAGAGCCGCCACGTAAACGTTGAAACCGCGTTGCATTTAATGCACGCGGTTTCATTAAATACTGGTGTCGAGATCGATTCACTTAAATTTGGGCGCATTTAATGCGCCTGACGAGACGAGACCGCGAGGTCGTCGATTTCACACGGTCTCGTGTCAAAAATAATACCAAACTTACCAATTTGGGGAATTAAGAGAGAATTGAGTGGTATAATGGTAAATACGGGTCGAATCCACAGGGAATTTAGGTATTTTCGAGATATCTTTTAGAATTTGGTCAAATTGGATGATGAATTGAGGTTAGAAATTAGGGAAAATGGTGTTTTTAGAAAGAAGACTTCAAAACGAATCCACGGAATCAAGAATCATCGAATTTGGACTTGATTTCGCGGAGAAATCGAAATTTGAAGTGGAGAGAAATTTTCGGACGTTGAAATCGTGATTTTGGATGAAATTCTATGAAATTGAAATCTAAAACCTAATCTAAATGAAAATTAAAGATAATAGGAGGATAATTGAGATAAAACCGCTTCCACTAAACCCATTTAGCGATCAAAACGAGGTGATTAAGCCGATTAATCATAGAAAACGTCAAGATCGTCACGCCGAGCTTCAAGCGTCGATTTCTCCCTCGATTTTCCACCAAATCTCGACTTCTACCCCTCCATGGATGCGGAATTGAGAGAGGAGGAGGAAAAACTCGAGAGAAACGAGTGAGAGAGGTGTCTAGACAGTCAATTTTGTTGAATTCTCACTCGAATACATAGAACGACGAAGAACTCATCATTTATAGGGCGAAAAAGCATAACAGTCCGATCAGTGTTTTTAAGGCTCCATCAACGGTCTAGATGCGTTCTGTAACGGTGAACCGTTACGATGGAAGATAGGCCTTACGATCTTGAATGGATGCTCCCGATTTGATCTTGTGATATGCGTTATAAAACGCATCAAACGTCGTCCTTTAGATCGCGATCCAACAGTCCAGATGAGTAGCGCCCGATTAAATCAGGACCGTTATAATACTTTAATTAACGCACGTGTCTTTGATGATCTCCCGTGAACCCGGCGTTCACGCGATCGACGCGTGAGATCGACGCGTGCCGTCGATCCGACGATCCTCCTTGCGCCACGTCACCTGAAATAGGTAAGACGTGTGGATTAGTCCCACACGGTAAAAAAAAAAAAACTCACCACTATATAATGTACGCCGATTTAAGGCGTTTGAAATATTGTCCCCTTAGACACGGGGGACCCCCTATACTATATTAAATATAATAATAATACTAGATATATACGCGCCACGTAGGCGCTGCGCGGGTCCGCGTGGCGCTGCCACGTGGCCTTGCGTGCCACGTCGCATCCACGCGGGTCCCGCGCGCAAAAATAATATATATTTTTTTTGTTTTTATTTATTTTAAAACGGTTTAAATAGAAAATAAAATCATTAAAAATCAGGAAAAATTCAGAAAAATCCCTAAAAATTGTAAAAATCATATCTTTTAAAATACAACTCCAAATTAATTCAAATTTCTTTCATTTGCTCTGAAATTTAATTATCTATCATTCTAAAAAAATTCAAAAATATTTTTAAATAACAAGAGATTTAATTTATATTTCAAAAAAATACATTCATTTTTTTAAAGATTTTTAACTTTTAGAAAATTAAATGAATGTTCATAAATATGATTTCTCTCATTATTTAACTTTAAAAACCATTCATAATCTCAAGTAAAGATGGGTTATAAAATAATTTATCCTTAATTTATCACAATTAACCCTAATTTAGTGCATTTTGAGATTATGACATAAATATGCATAGAATGATAGAAATGCACTCAAAGTATGATAACATGCACATAAATGTAATGTTTTATGCCTTAAATTGCATTAATAATCATGTTTTATCATGTTAAGATTGCATGTTATCAGGGCCGCAAGGAATCTTTGCTTGACTGTTTGTCTTATTAGGCGGCAAAAGAAAAACGTCTTTTCTTTCTCATTGGTCCACGTCGCCTCAACCCCCACTCCTGAAAAAGAGAAAGCATTAAATGATTTTTGTCCTATTAGGCGGAAAAAATCCCTCCTTTTTTTCCATTGGCCGCCGCCTTTCTCCCTGACACATCTCGATTTAATGATCGCGTGGACCTAAGTCCAGGCGATTGACGCCGTTCAAACTCAATTCGACGCCCGCCAAGCCGCCACGTCACCTGCAAAATATGAAACCGTGTGGAACATAGTCCCACACTGGAAGAAATATAGGAGACGGGCGCGCTTAAATAGTGGAGCGGATTATATGGTTAGCCAGTTCTAAGAATAGGCTTATATGTACGATAACCTATATATATTATATCATATATTCACACACGTGTCACGCTTGCGTCACGCGTGGGCCACACGCGTCCTGCCACGTGGCCTCAGCGCCACGTCGTAACGGCGCGGTGGACCCGCGCGCCACGTGGGCCCGCTCGCCACGTCAGCCCCGCCCGGGCCCGCCGCCACGTCGCCCGCGTAATTTCTCCCCCTTTTTCGCGATTTTAACTAAGAAATTCCTTAAAAAAAATCAATAAAAAGTCAAATAAAAATCGGAAAAAATAGTATAAAACTTCAGAAATTCATATTTCTCCAAATACAACTCATTTTTAATCCAAATTTTCTCCATTGGATCACAAATTCTTTTCTTTTTAATATCATGTCATTTAAAATATGTTTTCAAGAAGGAAATAAAGATGAATTAAAATTTCATTAAATAAGTTCTAATTAAACATTCTAAATCATAAATTCATCCCAAAATCATCCTTCTAAACATTTACTAAAGTCAAAACTCATTTAATAACTGAGATTAACTTCTATTAATTTAAACAAAAGATTAATCATCTATTAAACATGAAATTATCCCTAACTTATGCATAAATATCAACTTTAGTGAAATGACATGCCAATGGAGAAAATTCCTAAAAATTATGATAACATGCATCATATTCACATAAAATAAGCATGAATATGAGTTAATTAAGATAAGAATTCAAGTTATAAATGCATGTTATCAGTTATTCCGTATTCTCCAAGCCGTTCGCCTTCTCATGAAGAGTGGATCGAGTATGTAGATGGATAATAACTTATAAATACTTAAAATATATTACAAAATTGAAATCAGTCGTACCTCAGTGTCGGTATCCGTGAGAGTTACGCGTTCTTAACGCGATTTTGAATAAGTGATCGCCTGTAATCCTTAGAAAAGGAGCGAAAATCACTTAATCTTATCGAATTAAGGATCTCGAATATGGATTTCTACTTTGGATCACTCAAAATATGATTGAACTGCTTGAATTTCAAAAAATTAAGAGAAAAATCCGCGTTGACCAAGTCAAATTTCACTTAATTTGATCGAAAATTGCCTTAATTCCCTGGCAACGGCGCCATTTGACGAGACGAGACCGCGAGGTCGTCGATTTCACGCGGTATCGCGTCAAAAATTATTCCAAACTTACCCATTTCAGGAAATTCACTCGAATTGAGGGGTATAATGGTAAATATGGGTCGAATCCATAGGGAATTAAGGAATTTCTTGATGCAATCTTCAAATTTGATCAAATCGGACAAGAAATTGATAGTAGAAATTGGGGAAAATGGTATTTTAAGAAAGAAGACTTCAAATCAATTCCACGGAATCAAGAATCATGGAATTTGGATTTCATTTCGCAGAGAAATCGAAATTTGAAGTGTAGAGAAAATTTCCGGCGAGAAAATCGCGCTTTTAGATGAATTTTCACGAAATTGAAACCTAAATCCTAATCTAAATAGCAATTAAACATTATAGGAGGATAATCTAGGTAAAACCGCTCCAACTAAACTTAATTAGTGATCGAAACGAGGCGATTAAATGGATTAATCGCCGAAAACGTGAAGAACGCGATCTTTAGCTTCAAGCTGCGATTTCTCCCTCGATTCTCCACCAAATCTTGACTTCTACCCCTCCGTGGACGTCGAAATGAAAGAGGAAGAGGAAGGAATCAAGTGAAACGAGAGAGAGGGTGTCTAGACAGCTCAATTCGATTGAAATCTCAACTCGGATGCTTTAGAATCGTGAAGAACATCTCATTTTATAGTGTTTTTGGGCGTAACCGTCCGATCGAAACGATCGACGGTTACGATAAACGGTCCACGATGCACCGTTTTCTAATAAGTCGTGATCGTCCGATCGCGGATGGAGGGCCCAGATGCGTCGCTTGAGATGCGTTATAAAACACACGCCATTTCGCCCCTTGGATCGCGATCCAACAGCTGAGATGCGATCCGCGCTGATTAATCGCAGTCGTTATAACGCTCCAATTTGAAGCACGTGTCTTTGATCATCGCCAGTGGACCGCGGCGCACGCGATCAATGCACGTCGATTCATCGTTGATTTGATCCGGCGCTCGTCGTCGTCCCCACGTCGCCTGTCATTTAAAGCATAGTGTGGGTTAGTCCCACACGGGAAATATTAAAAGCACTCGTCAGGTTTATAATACCCGACGATTAAGAGGAATCGATAACCCTTCCCATATAGGCAAGGCTGAAGACCCCTATTATAATATGTATTAAATAGATATATATATATATATAAATATGTCGCGTGGGCCCGCGTGGCGGTGCCACGTGGCCCGGAGTGCCACATCGCATCCACGTGGCCCCGCGCGGATAAAAACCTCTTTTTTGCATTTTTTTAAATTCATTTCAATCGATTTAAATAGAAGATAAATTCATAAAAATCTGGAAAAACATCCCTAGAAAATAGAAAATTCATAACTTTTAATATATAACTCCGAATTAATCCAAATTTCTTTCATTTGATCCGAAATTTAATTATCTATTATTCTAAAAAGTCAAATTTAATAAATAATAAGAGTTAAAATTATTATTTCATAAATACATTCATTTCTTAAGATTTTAAACTTTAGAAAAATGAAATAAATGTTTTAAAAATGATTTCTCTTATTATTTTAACTTTAAAAACAGTTATAATCTCAAGAAAAATATGGGTATTCAAATTATTAAACTCTAATTTATCAAAATTAACAGTAAATTAAAGTGTTTTGAGATTATAATGACTTTTTAATAGAATAATAGAAAAATACATATAAATATGATAACATGCATGGAAATTAAATCATTTATGCCTTAATATGCAATAAAAATCTTGTTTTATTATGTCAATATAGCATGTTATCACAAGCCACAGCTAATCTGAGGAATCAAGGGGCCTTCGAAGTACACGTCGACGAGCCAGACGCACAACATCAACCATGTACACGTCGACAAAGAAGCTGTGGAAATGACACTAACCATATCGAGCCTTCGAAGTGGGAAAGACCTACCGGATCCATATAAGGATCAACTTATCCACCAAGGCCCTATCAAAAAAGAGACACCAAGTATCGTCGAGCATGACAGCGATTCAGAGGACAAGGAAGAACAGGCTACGACTGAACCTAACCTAGACACATACAAGCCCCCTATGCCTTATCCTTAAGCACTAAATCGTCTTAAAGCCAACAATAATGAAACCGATGACCATCTACTAGACGCCTTTATGAAGGTTACCATCACTATTCCCTAATAGATGCCATCAAGCATATCCCATCTTATGCCAAATTTTTCAAAGGTATATGCACACTCCATAAAAACCCTAGAATGATCCAACTTAGTGAGACGATGAGTTCCATCATGATGAATGCCTTACCGATTAAAAAGAGAGATCCGGGAGCACCCATGATAATAAGTGAAATAGGAGTAATGTCCTTTACTAGATCCCTTCTAGATACCGGAGCTAGTATTAACATCCTCCCTAAAGCCATATTCAACCGTCATCATGTAGGGGAGTTGCAACCTTTTTTAGTAGAGTTATGCTTACTAGATGGATCGGTGAGGAAACCTCATGGATTAGTAGAAGATGTCATCATAAGAATAGAAGATTGTTATTTCCAGGTAGACTTCCTAGCCGTCTATATGAAAATGACCAAGGAGCTTAGCCAAGCCCCGATCATCTTAGGACCACCCTTCCTAGTTACCGCGAAAGCCATCACAGAATGGGGGAAAGGAGAAGTAACTATCAAAGTGGGAGAGCACACTGTGAAGGTTGATATCAACAATTTTATGAAATGCCCTTCACGAGCTTCCGAGGACTTCGGTGCCATCCACTTTGCCGACGACCAGGATATAGACGCATGCGTAGAAGAAGCGATGATGATCGACAAGGAAGCAAGATATGAAGAGCTGCCAATGGATGAGCCTACTTTGGAGCTCAAAACTCTCCCATCTACACTAAAACTATGCCTTCCTTTATGAAGAGAAAACAAAGCCGGTAATTATTTCATCCAAGAAGGATATAAAGCAAGAGGAAAATTTACTGGAAGTACTAAGGCAGAATGAAGAAGCAATCGCATCTTTTTAGAGGATGACTCATGACCCGTCAAGGAAGCCCAAAGACAACTCAACCTGAAGGTATGGGAAGCCTTGAAAGAAGAAATTCTTAAATGGCTAAACGTTGAAATCAACTATCGCATATACGATAGCCAATGGGTGAGTCCGGTACACGTTCCGAAGAAAGCCAGAGTAAAGGTCACGACGAATGAAAAGGGCGAAGAGATCGAGACACACCTTCTAATGAAATGGAGAGTCTCCATCGACTATCGGATGCTAAACTCTGCAACGAAGAAGGATCACTTCCCGCTCCCGTTCATCGACCAAATCCTGGACCGACTGGCAGGATCAAGTTACTTCTGCTTCCTCGGTGGATATTTGAGCTACAACTAGATTGCTATTCATCCTGATGATCAAGAGAAGATGGTGTTGATAACATGCATTTATAACTTGAATTCTTATCTTAATTAACTCATATTCATGCTTATTTTATGTGAATATTATATGATGCATGTTATCATACTTTTTAGGAATTTTCTCTATTGGCATGTCATTTCACTAAAGTTGATATTTATGCATAAATTTGGGATAATTTCATATTTAATAGATGATTAATATTTTGTTTAAATTAGTAGAAGTTAATCTCTGTTATTGAATGAGTTTTGACTTTAGTAAATGTATGGAAGGATGATTTTAGGATGAATTTATGATTTAAAATGTTTAATGAGAAATGATTTGAGTAAATTATAAGTCATCTTAATTTCTTCTTTCTAAATATATTTTAAATGACATGAATTAAAAAGAAAAGAATTTGTGATCCAATGGAGAAATTTTGGATTAAAAAGGAGTTGTATATTTTAAATTATGAATTTTTGAAGTTTTATGCATTTTTTCTGATTTTTATTTGATTTATAAATTTAATTTTTATTTAAAAATTCCGAAAAAGGGGGCTACGTACCTGCAGGTGCTGACGTGGTGAGCGGGCCCAGGCGGCAGCTGACGTGGCGCGTAGGACCACCTCAGAATGCAACGCGACACTGAGGCCACGTGGTAGCGCCCGAGTGGCCCACGCGGGGGTAGGTGGCGCTGACGCGTGGCAGGGGGCCACACGGACGGGCCACGCGGACGCCCGTGAGGGGCGCCACGTGGCCAGGCTGGTCAGCGGAGGGCCCACGGGTATAGTGCTAGAGAATCTGCATGTGCTGGAGAATCTAGAGCACGATCGACGCTCGATCGTGGTCAATCGCGGCAAAAATCGTGGCTAGTAAGACGCGGAGATCATGGCAAAAATTAAGGCCAATTCATGGCCAATCCCGAAGCTACAACGTCGCCCCAAGGAATCGCTCCCACGACCTAGAAAAAACCGCCTCCACGACCACTCCATCATTCACGATTTCAAGCCCAATTTCCTCTTTAAAACCAATGTATTTCTCCCTTTGAAACTCAACTTTTGATCGACTCGTGAAGAAATTAAGCGAGTTTCGAGGAAGGTCTTAAGTTCTCGTAATCCTCTGCTTCTAAGAGTGTAGAGACGCAGCCATTGAAGGATGATAATCACATTTCATCTCTTGATTTCATCGAATTTTCCCCTTAAACTCCGAACGTCCACGAGGAAGAATCCAAGCAAATTCGCTTCAATCCACTAGAATTGAGGCCCCATTCTTGCGGTAATCGGGTTAGTAATGAGGTTCGATCAATTATCAAGAGGTAATTTGTATTTTTATTAGGTTTAGATCTTTAATTTTGCAAATTAGTTCATAGCGTTCTTCATTTTCCCCAATTTTAGGTCCGAAAAGTTTCTGATTTTGAAAATAGGCTATCTCTTTTATTATAATTCCAAATCACTTGATTTTGATTTCATTGGATTTCTATTTTCATCAGCTTTCTGTGGATACAAATTCATCGAATTCCGAGTTCATTTGACCCTTCAATTTGACGTTTGACCGATGACTGTTCATCCTTCATCAGAAGTCAAACGTTCACTTTCGGGGTCAATTACTTTCAATTTACAAATCAGAATTCGATCATTTTGGTTTCTTTAGATTTCTCTAGTTCTTTAGCTTTCCATTGACATATAAATTGTAATATTTGGATTTCATTTGACAGGTCAATTTGGAGATTTCCTTTGAGGTGTTCATTTCGGGGATTTTCTGATACTTGATTTTCAATAATTCATAGTAAATCCAATTCTTATCCAAAAATCACGAATTATATACCAATAAATTCAATGTTCTCTCTAGTTTCCAAATATATAATTTTTTTAATCTTCTGACCCTGTTTGATTCTTTGATTTTACAGTACACCTATTGTTGGTCAAAGTCAACGCTTTGACTTTGACTTTTCTCTGTCAAATCCGAGATTTCAATTCTTAAAACTTCTTATTAGGTCTATTTATATCACTTCCACTCATTTTATCTTATTTCTATTTCTTTAAAACCCCTTTTAAACCTAAGTTTGACCAAGTCAACTCTACAATTAAAGTCAACCCTGCTCTCTGTGGATCGACCCGATACTTACACAATACTTGATTTTTTTATCATATCTTTGTGAGTTCGGTTTAATAAAATTTGTTTGACCATCGTCTTTGTGATTTAACGACGCACAAAAATGACACGTCAGGTGTTCACATGTCCTTTTGGCACATTGGCCTTCAGACGTATGCCATTCGGACTATGCAACGCCCTGCGACTTTTCAACGATGTATGACGGCTATCTTCTCTGAATTTCTTGGCGATAGCTTAGAATTTTTCGTTGACAATTTCTCCGCCTTTGGAAATGACTTCGAAAGTTGTATGGCTCACTGATAACATGCATATTTAACTTAAATTCTTATATTATTTAACTAATATTCATGCTTATTTTATGTAATTATAATGCATGTTATCCTATTTTTTATGAATTTTTTCCATTGGTATGTCATTTCACTAAAGTCCATGTTTATACATTACTTAGGGTTAATTATGTGTTTTATGAATGTTTAATCTTTTACAAGGTTAAATAAATAGAAATTAATTACCTTACTTTGACTTTAGTAGATGATTTAAAGGATTAAGTCCAAGAAAAGAATGATTGGATGATTAAAAGAGAGAAGTCTTAATGAATGACTTAGTATTATTTTTAATCCATCCCATTTTCTTCTTTGAAATTATATTTTAGATGACATAATATTAAAGATGAAGAAATTTGTGATCCAATGGAGAAAATTTGAGTTTAAAAGGAGTTATATTTTTTAAGATATGGATTTTAGAATTTTTTTAAATTTTTCTTGGATTTTTAATTTGATTTTTATTAATTTTTATTTATTTTATTCCTTATTTAAAATCGCAAAAAGGGGTTAATTTCTGCAGGACCTGCGAAGTTGACCTGGCACGCGAAGTTGACGTGGCGCGCAGGACCCGTGCGGATGCAACATGGCACACAAGGCCACATGGGAGAGCTGCGCGAGCCCACGTGGCGCCTAGGTGGCAAGGAGGCGCAGACACGTGGCAGGGGCCACACGAGTCAACGCAGACGCCCGAGTGGTACCACGTGGCAGTGTGAGGGCTGGCAAGTGAAGCGCCCACGGGCTAGTGGGCCCTGGTTATAGTATTGGGGCAGTAACGCATTTGCATTATGCCGCCCCACGTTTTATACTCACCCTTTCTCATTTTTTCTTCAGTGTGGAACTATGTTCTAGTGAATTTGAATGTGCATGTGACGTGGTGCTCTGTGGCGCGTCCGATACGATCGCGAGGTGTCGATCACGTGGCCCCGGTGTCCATCGGATCATCAATCAGACACGTGAGTAAATCGTGACTTAAGTGACATCGGACGCTCACCATTTAATCACGCGATTGTGCGATCTTGGGACGACATATGGACTCACCTCGACGCCATGATAGAAATCGGACGGCGGGATTGGGGAGATCGTGAGATCGTGGTCCATGATCGTGTTCTTCTTCTTCTAAGTAACTTTTGATCGAATCGTGACGAAATTAAGAAATTTTGAAGGAAGGTCTTTAGTTCTTCGTGATCCTCTGCTTCCTAGAGTCAAATTCCACAGCCATTGAAGCATGATAATCACGAATTGATTGCAACAAAATGATCGTAATCTCCTCTTGAACGCCGAACGTACGTCAAAGATTAAACCGGGGAATACTCTTCAATCCACGTGAATCGAAGCCAAATCATCACTTCAATTGTGTTAGTATTGTAATTTGCTCGTAATCCTTGCAATTAATGTATTTTAGATTAGAATTAGGTAGGTAATTAGAGTGTAGAAGTAGTTAAATTCATATTTTCGCCCAATTTTAGTGATGAATTTTTGTCAATTTTCGAACAAGGATATCTCTCTGATCTTAAATCCAATCAACTTAATTTTTATTTCATTGGATTCCTTGTTTCATTATCTTTCAGCGGGATGGTAAATTTCGTCAAATTCCATGATCATTTGACCCCTCAATTGAATGTTTGACCAACAACTATTCATTTTGAATCCGAATTTGGGAGTTAAATTGCGCGATCAATTACCATTAAAATATAAATTGGAATTTGACAATTTTCAGTCTCTTTGGAATCTTCTGGTTGTTATATTTTCTATTGATATATCAATTTCAAGATTTGGATATCATTTTGATTGTCAATTTGAATATTTTCACTGAAGTGTTCATTTTAAGATTTTTCTGATCTTTGATTTTCAATAATTCATAATAAATCCAATTCTTTTCAAAAAATCGCAAATTTTATATAAATAAATTCCATTTTTTCTCTAGTTTCTAATTATATAATTTTTCGTAATATTTGAAGCTCTTTTATTATCTGATTTTTAGAAAAGTCAACTATGAGTTAAAGTCAACGCTCTAACATTGATTTTTGATATTTCTTCTAAAAGTCAGTTTTCTAAAGTCTTAAAATATCTTATCTCATATATTTAGATCATTTCTATTGATTAGATATAATTATCACTTCTTAAAAACCCTAATTAAATCTAAGTTTGACCAAGTCAACTCTTCAATAAAAGTTAACTGTGTTCTTTGTGGATCGACCCGATACTTATACTTTACTTGATTTTATATCTTTGTCATTGTGAGTTCATAATTATAAATTTTGCTTGATCGACGATTGTGTGTTTTAAGGACCACATAAAACACTTCGTCACTCACCTGACTAAGATCTTGGAGGTCTGCATCAGGAAATGACTAGTGCTTAGCTGGGAAAAATCTCACTTCATGGTACGGGAGAGAGTAGTGCTCGGGCATATCATCTCGGGCAAAGGACTATAGGTGGATAAGGCCAATATAGAGGTCATCCAAAACCTCCATCTACCAGGTACAGTACCAGATTTGAAGAGCTTTCTCGGGCATGTCGGCTTCTATCAGAGATTTCATCCAGGACTTTGCGAAAGTCTCTAAGCCACTCACAACCCTGCTTTGCAAAGACAAGGACTTCATCATAGACGAAGAAGGGGAGCTCACATTCACGATGCTAAAGCAAGCACTGATCGAGGCACCTATTCTTCAAAGTCCTAATTGGGACTTACCATTCGAGATCATGTGCGACGCTTCAGACTACGCGATGGGAGCGGTCTTGGGGCAACAACTTGACAAGAAGTCGACGGCCATCTGCTATGCAAGTAAGACCCTCATCGAAGCTCAAATTAACTATACAACTATGGAGAAAGAGCTTCTAGTGGTGGTCTACGCACTCGAGAAGTTCCAGCCTTACATCTTCAGAGCCTTGAAGTACTTGATCATTATCTACACTGATCATGCAGCCTTGAAGTACTTGCTCTCCAAGAAAGAGGCCAAACCATGACTTATACGATGGGTGCTGCTCCTTCAAGAATTTGACTTGGAGATAAAAGACAAGAAGGGTAGCGAGAACTAGGTGGCAGACCATCTATTGCGTCTCCACATTCTGGGAGGAGGAGACATTGGTGACACATTCCCCGACAAGCATCTCCTTGCCATCTCGAGTCACGCCCCTTGGTATGCACACATCGTCAACTTCATCGTGACTGGATCAATCCCAGAGCACTAGAATCGTCATCAATGAGATAAGTTCTTCCATGATCTAAAGTACTATTTTTGGGAAGAACCACTGTTATTCCACCTAGGATACGACCAGATCATCACATGATGCATACCAGAGGAGGAGCAAGGAGACATCTTGGCGATGTGTCACTCATCAACGTGCGGAGGACATTTCGCGGCACGCAAGACCACGGATAAGAACCTGTAGAGCGGCTTCTACTGGCCCTCCATCTTCAAGGACACCCACCATTTCTATACGGAGTGCCTATAGTGTCAAGCGGCATTAAACATCTCCAAGCGAGATGAGATGCCAATGCAACTGATCCTTGAAGTGGAGATTTTGATCTATGGGGGATAGATTTCATGGGACCTTTCCCACCTTTTGACGGGAAAGAGTACATCTTGGTAGTAATGGATTATGTGTCCAAGTGGGTTGAGGCGATCTCCACTAGGACAAACGATCATCAGCAGTGTGTATTTTTTACGGGATGAATCTTTGCCCGGTACGATTGTCCGAGGGCCATCATCAGTGACGGCGGCTCACACTGGCAGATTGGGGCGTACTAAGGCCCAGCAGGCGACACGAAAGCCTTAGGGGCTTTTCCCTTTTATACTTGCTCATTTTTTGTATTTTTCTCCGTGTGGGACTAACCTTTCTCTGAGTCTTCGCAAGCGACGTGGCATCTCAAGACACATCGGATCAACGCGTGACAAACGACGCGCGTTAATCTGATGGATCTTGGTCCACCAGATTCTTATCAAAAGCATGTGCATAATCGTCAGTCGTCGATCGCTTAAGTGACATCGGACGGTCCTGAGTTAATCATGCACTCAGAAAATCACGAAAGGAGACGTGGCGTCATAAGGACGCTCTGATGAAGATCAGACAACGGAAATCAAGGAAGAGTGGAATCTGCGTCGTGGGATCGTGGCCCACCGATTTTCGTGCGATCGCAGCCGTCCAAAGTCTCTTCAGCGAATCGAACGACTCGTATTTTTCGTGATGATTTTTCTATAAAAGATGTTCGTCCTTCTTGTTAGCTTAACTTTTGATTGAAACGTGAAGAAATTAAGTATTTTTATAGCAAAATCTTAAGATATTTGTGATCCCCTTCTATTTTAGACTCAATTGCGATCATATTGAGGCAAGATTGATCACAAATCATTGCGAGAAACTGTCAGAATCGCCCCTTGAACACAAAATGCATGTCGAAGAAGAAACCAGAGAACTACTCTTCAATCAGAGCGATTTGAAGCCCAATCTTCACGACAATCGGGTTAGTAGTGTGATTCCTTCATAATCCTTGCAATTTATGTAGTTTAGATTAGATTTAGATAGGTAATTAGAGTTTAGAAATAAGAAAATTCCTCATTTCGCCCAAATTTGAATGCAGATTTTTGATGATTTTCGAACAAGGATTTCTCTCTAATCTTAAGTCCAAATCATTTGATTTTTGTTTCATTGGATTCCTTGTTCCATCAGATTTCTGTGGATTTGTAAAATTTCATTGACACATGACCCTTCAATCGACGTTTGATCAACGACTATTCATTTTCAATATGAATTTGGGTGGTAATTTTCGAGCGCAATTATTCTTAAAATACGAGGTGAAATTTGATAATTTTGGTCTCTATGGAATCCTCTTATTGTAATATTTCTATTCATATATGAATTTCTAGATTTGGATATCATTTGGTTAGTCAATTTCATGATTTTGACCAAGATTTTCATTTCGGGATTTTTCTGATCATTGATTTTCAATAAATCTTAATAAATCCAATTATTATCTAAAAATCACGAATTATATATCAAACATTTTCAATTTTTCTCTAGTTTATGAAAATATAATTTTTGTAATATTTTCTCATCTTTTTCCTCTCTGATTTTACAGAAAGTCAATATATGTTCAAAGTCAATGCTTTGGACATTAACTTTTGACTTTTCTTCTCAAAATGTATTTTAAAATTCTTAAAATATCTTCTCTCTTATATTCATATCATTTCTATTAATAACATATCACTTTCGTTTCTTAAAAACCCTAATTAGACCTAAGTTTGACCTTGTCAACTTTTCGATTAAAGTGAACTATGTTCATTGTGGTTCGACTTGATCTTTTCACCGTACTTGATTTCATATCTTTACATCATTGTGAGTTCGGAATTATAAATTTTTTTTACTGACGATCGTGTGCTTCAACGACCGCACTAAATCGTTACGTCATGGGGACAATACAACAATAGAGTTGTGACAACCCAATGGTTGTGACGAAAGCATGGTTAAATGGAGCCATAGCTTAAATGCCTTGTGAAAGGATAAAATACTATTATGTGGATCATCGAAAAGGTAAATTCAGGTCTTTGTATGTAAGGGAGATCATGACTAAAGAATAAATATGTTCCATGAGGAACTAGGGCCCTAACTAGTTGACCCAGTAGGCCATGCAATAATAGGCCTAGTGGCTTATTCTAACAGATATATTGATGGATATTATGTGGCCTACAAGCCAAATGACACATCTATGTCTCACTTATATTTATTAAAATAAATTTTATTATTGTGTGATGTTGTCATTAAAATCTATGAGCATATACAATGACTAAGTGAATTACAATGATATTATAATAAAACGATAACTTATATTAAAAAATATGTTCTTAACATTCTTGATCTTGAGATATTTTAGAAGGACATAAAAGTATTTGAAAAGAATAATACTATTTGATTTGACTCATATGATAAGTATGATTGGTCATGTGGAGACACCAAGGATTGATGATGGTTACTCTTTTGATAAAGAGTTCACTAAATCGATTTGTATGAATCCTTGAATGATATTATACTTAATTATCAATCAAATTGATTTATGTCATAGTTGTCTATATAATTATTAGAATTGAGACACCAAATACATCTCGTGGACAAATACTCATGTTTTGACTATGACTTACAAATCCCTAGCCATGAAATCTTAAAAATGACATAGATTAGATATGACATGGAGGATTGGAAGATGATTGAAAGTCATAGTCACCTCGTGTGCGCAAAGATGGATCATTCACCTCGAATATAGGCGAAGATTGATTGAAGAAATGAGATATAATTAAATTATTGGTCAAGGTAATAGAAATATTGGAGAAGTTATTCTCAATTATTTCATCCATAAATCAGTATTGACTTGAGTATTTAATATTTAAATCCAAAATTTGAGGGCCTATCTAGCTCTTAAATTCCTTCAATATTGCCTTGCCATGAGTGGCAAATAACAGAGTACCTAGAATAAAATTTAATAAATGGTTAGAAAAATAATTCACTACCTAAATGTCGTAAGAAATCAACCCTTGGTGTATTTCGATGGCATCAGTATAGAATTGGTCATGTTAGAATACAAAAGATAGAATTAAGCTGATGATTTGGCTTCATCAAGCATGGGCAGATGATATAAGGGTGATACAAATGCTATGGGGCTTCTTGGAAGAACTAGAGATATACGTGAGCTGTAACAGATGTTAAATGTTTTAGGGTAACTTAGTTTATCTCATCCTAGCCCTACGGAGCTCCATCTAGACGACTTGGCAATCTCAAAATGACAACAATACAAAAAAGAAATTGATGACTTTACTAAATGGTCTACCGATAGAGAGGAGGTGGATTTTCTACGATAGAGGCATGACGCCTACGATATCTACTGTCGAGAGATTGAGGAGAGCTTGTAGAATTTATACCCGGCACCTTTACTGGTTCTTACTCTACGCCAATGAATGCATTTTTCCCCCCGCGACAAGCTGGAAAACATAAACGGCGTAAACGGGACTCCTACCACTGGGCACTGGCCAATCGAAAGAGTGCACGTTTTTATTTGCCTTGTGCGAAAAGATAGGTGTCGTCCAAAGAGACGCATCCACTTTGGGGCCCTCCTCGCTCTTACCTAGATGAAACGGGATACAGCCCGGGATCGTACGCTACGCCCCTCGCAGGAAGCCACGAGGATCCTTGAATGAAGCGCGAGACGGTGAACTCGGAGCACTCGCCGGCGCTGACAACGTGGAACCCAGGCCATTCGACCCGGCTCGAAGTTCCGGCTCCCGGTCCAGTGTTGAGTCCCTCGGCGAAGAACAGAGTCCGGGTATCAAACTCGCCGGAATTTTCTACCCATCCTCTGGGATGAATGCTATCGTCCACGAACGATTCCATCACGACTGTTCTCGCGTACTTCTTCCACGGCCGCCCCAGGTACGACTTGATGGAATGGCGGACAGAAGCGAAGCCGGAGCTGGCTTGAACTCTACAATTCTGAACGACGAACCCCGAGTTCTGGTACGGGTCTGCCCTTCCGCTGGCCATGATCACGTTGTAGCCGCCGGGCTTCGGTCGCCGGAGAACCAGTTTGCAGTTCTGGAAGACGGCCGCCGCGTTACCGAAAATAAAATCGACGGTACCGTGGATGTCACAGTCGCGGTAGAATTGCCGGAAAGCGTGGGCGTAAAGGGTGTCTTGGTAACCCCGAATGCTGCAACGGAAGAGGACGGCTTGGTCAGACAGGATACGGAGGGCGAGAGCCTGACCTCCGCTAGGCCCTGCGGAATTCACGAACGCGATGTTCTTCGCCATGAATCTGTCCCCGATGACCACTGTTTAAAGAAAAAGATGAGCCACTAAAGTTCTCAGAAGCTGAAATAATCTCTCGCGGATTTCTCTACTCCATTACCAACGGTTGCAGAGCCGGGCATGCTCGCGCCATTTCTGACGCTCGAATCGAATGTAATGGTCGTCAAGTGCTTTCCCTGTCCGACCAACATCACGTCGTCTCTGGTGATGCTGATCTTCTCCTTGTAAACTCCCGCCTTCACGAAGATCACGCAACGGCCATCTTGCGAGGAGGTCCTCGTAATCGCGTCTTGTATCGAAGTGAAGTCCCCGGAGCCGTCGGCTGCCACAACCGCGGTGGCCTTTATATTTTCGTTGGTGAGGACCCGACGGTCAATATTGGAGACCCACGTCGGAAAGCGTTCCTCGGAGGTATGACGTCTGGAGTTTCTCATTCGCGAGACCTCCGGAATGCGATTGGCAATGGCCAGTGCGTTGCTCGAAAGTGCCGAGAGTCGTTCCATTTTTCCGTACAACGGACTAGATATGTCCCGGAGGGAATCCTTGCAAGTCTCCTGGAATGTTTGAACGGCGGTCAACCAAGTCTGAATATCACCCTTTTTCTCCGCTGGCGCGGTCTCGAGGGCGTACATGGACTGGTTCAGCCTTCCGAATGACATGCGCATGAGCTCATTGCAGTACTCTGCAAGTGCAAGGAAGAATGACGACCACCTAGTTGTCCTTTGCTCTACACTTGCTCGCAATCACAGTTCTAACAATTATTGGAATAAAATTGCCTACCTGTGGCTTCTCTGCGTGCTCCTGAATTTTCCGACGACTTGAGCGAGAACATGGAGGATCCTGGATTTAACTCCTCTGTGATCCGGTCAACGAGAGCGTAGGCGACCCCCGCAAAATCGTCGCCTCCGAGCGTCGACTGACGCCTTGAGACCACCGCGTCAGCGCAGAGGCCGGGAAACCTGGTATAGCCGCAGACTCTGAGGATATCTTCTGCTGCGTAGGAAGCGTCGCACAGTGCTGCCGTGATACACGAGAGAAATAACAGATAGAGAAGAGGACAGGGATTTACGAAAAATGAACAGAAAAGAGAGGAGGTCCGCTTGGCCATCCTCCCTTCGGCAAACTAATCTATGGTGATGCTCGAGGACTCTTAGAACTTATGCTGTTGTGTTGCATGCGGAGATATTTGGATCTCCCGTACTTCGGCGGGTGTCAGGCCTTTTCTCGGCAGCCCGCGTAGCCCGCCCTAAATCGGCGACGGGCCACATGCGGTTCAAAGACGTGCCATTTTTTCTTTGACTTGCGAGTCAAAGGCTGCAATCTTTTAAGCCAGATGTTCCTGAAAAAGGTCAAACCAGGCGAGGTGGACGTTGGCCAAACTGATAGATCTGCATTCCCTCAAGGGGATAGTGGCCGACCGGGTATGCCCCTAGACAGAGTGGCATTAAGTAACCCAAGCGTGCCCGAGTCCATAAAACTGCCCATCTAAGCTGAAGTTTCTTCCGTTTTCTTCCATGTTTCTAACACTTGCAGTGATTTCTTTCTCTCAATTGGAATCCTCTGAGAATTACTGGAAAATAAATAAAATCATAGTTGCTTCTATACCCCAGAGATTTCATTTCAATTGCAAGAGTTAGATGCATCGCTGACAATCAAGGTAGGAATATTTTAATCTTTACTTTATATTCATTTAATGCTCGTTTGCATTGCGTGTTGTATTGTCATTTATTTCTTTGGGTCCGAGCAGCTACGGCCCATTACAAATGATTTTTTTGCTCAAACTGATCTTATAAATTTCTTTTGGACTCTTTCCCCCTCTTTTGGCAGTTATAAAAATATCTAATGGAAATCTAAGTCTAAGCCAAAAGCTTTTCTTTTAGATCTAGATTTTTCCCTATAGTGAATTTGATGTGGGACAAGGGAAGAAAGTTAGATTTCTACAAATGGAAATAATGATTGGATTTTAATGGAGACTTCAAATGGATTTATGGTAGGGTATAAACTCCCAAACTTAATTCCATAGCTGGAGATTAGAGGGACTATTTTAACTCCCCTTGATGAGAGGGTTCCCAATGGAATAGATCTAAAATCACAACCAATGGGAGTGGAATCACCCAATATGTGGATGGAGGCTGTTCCATGATCACTCACAATGCTAAGAGCAAGGGAATGATTTAGGGCTTGATCGAAACCACCTCAAAAGAAGAAGAAAGAGATGATACCTTATAGATATTTACAATCTCTAGAAGACCCTAGGGTATTAAATTGAAGCCTTCCTCGATGTCTTGCCACACCTTGGAGAATAGGATGAAGGGGAAGTCAAATAAGAGAAGGAAAGAGAAAGGAGAAGGATCTCCTTGAGTCTCAAAGGGGAAGAAGAGAAAAAATTGTGAGGGGGTATGTAGAAGGTTGGAGAATAATGGAGAGAATTGGGAATAGCAAGAGAGAGAGAGAGAGAGAGAGAGAGAGAGAGAGCAAAAATGAGATATATATAGAGAGAGCAGAATGAAATTCATTAAATAAGAACCTATTAAGAAGTTAAACATGTTCCTTTATATAGGATGAGATGTGCCTCTGCAAGGGGTGCTTTCAAGAGATGCTTAGACGCAATGCTTCCAAAGGTGGTTATGTTGAGTAGTGGCTTCAAAAAGTGGTTACAAGGACATAAAGAAGAAGAAAGTTGCTCTAGAATGTTTATTTCTCTCATACTTGAAGATATATGTATGTTTTTTGAGAGATATCCTATGATTGTTTCTCTTTGTAATCAAAGGCCGCTTGGACTTCCATTTAGGACCATCTTGAGACTCCAAATCTTATGTATCTCAAAAAAGAATCAACGGATTAACATTCTGTTGATGGCATTGACCATCATTTATCTCCTCAAAGGAAAGTGTTTGATGGCTAGTGCTTCACATGGTTGGAATTTTTTTCTTGATAAAAAAATGTCCCAATTGATGGGCAACCTGGTTCTAATCACTATGGTCTTGATTGGGATTAACCTGGATGGCTTGGGTGTTGACCGGTCCATTAACCTGATTGATTTGATTCCCATAATTCTTCAATAGGTTTTTAGCATGTCAATAAAAAAATCAAATGTAGTGAAAGACATTGAATCAAGTATTCAAAACCACCAAGGCACCAAGAATTGATGATCCTATCATTTAGTACATATTAAAATCTATATTTACAAGTTCATTGGAGTTGTTGAAGTTATGGTTTTTACTTAGACATTTGGTGTGTGAAATTTTCACAAAAATATCTAAATCATGTTTACATAGAACATTCATAGACCTTATGTATGTCACCCTCTAGGTTCATAGATCTTTCTTGTCAATTACTCCATTTTTCTATTAATGTTTCCTTTTCTAGTTTAATTTTTTGCAAGAAAAAAAAGAGTATACACATGATAAATATTGAAAAGTATGAAAGAAATTTTTTTATGTTGGCCATGGGTAGTTTGAGATGGATCGAGAGGAGAATTTATAAAATGTTTTTATGAGAAATAGCTCTATAAATATAGTTTGGACTTAGATGATTAAAAGGCTATGTAAACAAGGGAATCCACATCAATCATATGACTATTTCAATGGTTATTCTAGTAACCAAAATAATCCTGAAATGATAGTATTTTTATTTTTTTAAATCTCAATTTCCTATTACTAAGTCATCCTTAGATCTTTTATTTTAAATTCAAGAGAAATAGACTACATGCCTCCCAACAACTTATATATTGTGCAAATGAACATATTAATATCATGCATTTTCTACACTTATTTATAATGAAAATGATCGTAAATGTATGTTTTCATAGTTTTAAATGACTAATTTTTCATGATTTTATGACATTTTTGGGAATCATATGACATTAAATCATCATTGAAATATATTTTTAAGTCAAAAACTATATTTTTCTATTTATTTCTAAAGATAAATGCATTCATATTTTTTATCAAAATTTAAATAAGAATAAATAGAACTAAATTTGGAGAAAAATGGTGAAAATTTAATGCCAAAATCATGAGTACATCAAGAATATATTTTTGAAGTTTTAGTAAATCTCAATTTTTTTTGGAATTTTTCAAGATTTTACAAATTAAAAACAAGGATGGGGATAATGTGGCACAATCTGGTGCATGTAATTGGATGTACACAATCAATAGACTCCCTATCACTTCCAGGGCTAAGGTATAAGGTGCACTCGAATTGTATTGTGATTTTAAAGGAGCAAAAATATTGAGGTCATTTCAGATTGAGGCTATTTTTTATGTCTCACTATCGCTCTCCTCCCCAAATATAGGGTGATGTGGCCGAATCTGGGACATCACACACCATAAACGGTAGATCCAACAGCGAGAACCTATCATGCCTATCTTCTTTATATGCATGTCTTCTCTTATTTCTTTTTCAGCTATGGCGAGCCCTAGGTTGTCCTAGATGAGTGAAACTACTGCCAAATGATCCTTCATGTAGTTCTAAACAATGTCTAGTAATTTTCTCACCCATTTTTTGCCAAGGACTACATTTGAGAGAATTCTTTTTTATCATGAATTCTTTGCTTTATTGTGCAAGGTTGGCCTTCATCCAACCCTAATTGGGTCGGCTCGCATCACATCTAGACTAATAGAGGGATTTAGTCTAGTCATTTACCTTGTCAATTTAAGTTGTTACACATTGATTTTTGCACTTATCCCATATTTTCTCTCTCTAACTTCTCTCTAAGATTTTTTACTTCGATTCTCATCCAATTCACATGGTCTTAGGCTCCATGTCTACTTCCTAAAGATATATTTATCTCAATCATTTAGACATATTTCTTCCTCCAAATTATTAAAAAAATCATTCGAGTGTCAAAGATTGCCTTGTTTTAAACTAATTCTTTGTGGATTTGACCTATACTTGTTTTAAACTAATTTTATTTCTACCTTTAATTAAATTGAGTGGTTATTAAACAATGTAATTTGGCATTTTCAACGACCACATTTACACATCACTTACCTCTGTCAAGAGTGTGCTCATCATCTTTTGGAGTGTTCCTTGGGGATCAACATCCAACAAAAATAGAGGCGTGGAGACAGAGACGGCTAGGGGATGAGGGACGGTGCCAATCACGAAAGCTTGGACTAGTAGGTATGACGAGGGAGATGACGTCGTTGAGATTGAGAGGGAAGCAAAAAAGCAACATTTTGCCTGGGAGGCCACAAAGCAAACTTAGAATCAGAGAGGCTGGGTAGGACTTCCAGGCCGAAGTTCTTGAGGTGATCCAGGACAACTTCGGCGAACTTTGAGGGCGTGTCAATGGTGATGAAGAGGAATCAGGTGTGCAGCTGGAAGAGGGCACACATAGAGGAGGAAATAAAGTTTGCACATAGGAGAGCGCACATAGGCGGCAGGAGAGCGCCCAGCTAGAGGAGGGTGCAGGCAAGAGGGGCTGCCGCACGAGATGTGTGTGCAAGAGGGACGGCCACAAGGAAGCTTGTAGGTTGTTGCGCGCGAGGAGTCTGCAAGTGGGAGGCTGAAGGAGTGGTGGTTGCAAGAAGGGCGGTGATGCCGAGCAAGACCCACCGCCAGCAGCTCAAGAGACACCAGCAGCCCGAGTCTAGTCCGGTCGACGTACGAAGACGAAGGAGCCCGGCTTTTGGCACGCAGCCTAGCCGCGAGACGACACCGAACCGCTCTCTTTCTCCTATTCTCTTCTTCTCTTTCTCTTTGGATTATGTGGGGGTCTCGCACTTAGCGGACCCGCTTATGTTTGTGTGCTTACGTTTGTTTTCCGTTTGGGTTTATGTGGGTCCCTATTCGGGAGGCCCACTTAAACCCAAAAGGAGAGGGCGCCAAGTAGGTCCAACCCCCCCTTAGCCCACTTGTGGGCCCTATATAAGGGAGGGTAGGACCTCCCCTCAACCCTAGTGTTGTTTGCGCCGTTACATCTGATACGAGTTTCTTAGTTCTCTTAAAAGTGTTGAAGAGAAGGAAGGTAAGGGAGATCGTGAGAAGCTGCGAGGGTCCTCCCTCCCAACTGCGGACCGCTAGCAAGAGGAGCGCGGGAACTCGCGGTGAAGAAAGGAAGGAAATCAAAGGCGCTGTACGAGCGTCGCACATACCCTCCCCTCTCCGCGTGTAGAAGTGCCACGACGCCCCACGTTCTAGCGGCTGCACCCTCTTCTCGCCACTTGCCTTCCCTTCTCTCTCCCGTTTCGTAGCTTATCTCACCCTGGGAGATCGAACGACTGCCGCGATACCATCTGTATCCCCTGCGGTTTGTTCGCGGTCACGCGTGAAGCAGAACACCACTCCGTTGCGGACGTCTGTCTGACGCCCGACGTACCCCCCTCCCTCCCCCCCCCCCCCCGCCGAGGTAGGTGACGCTCGTCCTCTCCTCTCATCACAATCTCTCTACTCCTTTTCCCGCACTCACCGCCATCTCCGTTTCCCTTCTTGCCCGCACCCAACACCCGTACACCTACCGACCCTCCACGTTCCCCCATCGCCTATTGCACCACGTCGCACCCGTCCTTCCACCCGCACGCGATTTCTTTCCCTCCTCTCCTTATTTCCCCAGCATTCCCATGACTGTCAGTCACAGGTCGCATTACGCTCGCCCGTATAGTATCACCACCCGCCTGCGATAATTCTTCAGTTACGCCACTGCACGCCCTTCCACTTCCCGCACACGTTCACTCACCAGGCCCGCAGCTCCTTCCCGCCATCCGCTACCCCTCTTCCCCACGTTCCCCCCCTGTCCGCATTATTCCCTCTCTCCCATGTACCCACGTCCTCCCATCATTCCTCTTCCCACCACTGCGACTATCTTCCCCTACGCAGCGTCACCTACCCTCGCGACTGTCTGCTACGTGTGGCCCACCGTTGAACGTTTCGTACTGGGTCTGCGCCTTCTTTACTCTCCCCTCTCCTAGGGTGTGAGATCCCTATCCATAGCACTAGGGTTGACGATAATTCGGGACGTGGTAACTTCCTACCCGACGACGACGACTGATCGCCACCAGAAGGGTCCGACCTCCAATTCTACGTATCGTTCTTCTTCGGATGCCTATGCTTGCGACAACTCTCCGCCCGTCACGACCCGTCGGGCTACGCAGCCCCGAAGGTTAGCTCCGTTCCCTTCCCTATTTCTAGTTAATTATCTTTCGAAGCTTTTCCTTGATTGGTTTCCACCGCCTTCAGACGAACTTAGACAGGATAGAACGACTATTAGGGTCGTGATTTCTGACGCCACGTCAGGTCCACCACTGATCAGGAGCAGCCACCTCTGGCCTTTCCACGACGACTGTTCCGCCGCCTATCTGGACGTGGACTGACCGGGTCTCGGTTTTACAATCGTCGAGTGTTTCCCCGGGTTGTTCGGAGTTGACGTTGCCTATCGGTGCGCCTGCTTGCACTTAGATTAGGGAATTGACTTAGAGTCCTAGGTTCATACACCATTACAGATCGGGCTGACTGCTCCATCCACCAGACGTAGAGTCTCATTGATCGGGTGCGAGGGTTTACTCCCCTCATCCTGCATCAGGCGGCCGCAGGAAAGAAGCTCACTCTTAGGAGTGGGCACTGGAGGGGAAATTGCATGTGGGAGGCTGCCTTGTAGCATGGGAGGTGGCTGCTCCCGCGTGGATAGGAGGTTAGGCGGTGTTGCACAAGTTGTAGGATTGGTGGCTCTAAGACCAAATATGTGTGAAGATGTGTAGAGGAAACTGCACGGAATCGCGCAGAGGAGGAGAGCAGGCAGCATTGAGGTAGTGCTACTACGTTGCCACAGGAGGGCACGCAGATGCTCTGCACAGGCAAGACGGCGCGGGACAGCTGGGCGACCACGTGGAGGAAGTTGCCACAACAACACTAGGGGCAGGGTGACTATGTATCGCAGGAGGGTGTCTAGAAGAGGGCGTTGTTTGGGAAAGTGGTGACAGCAATGTAGGCGAGTGGCGTAAGGAGGAGGGCATGGGAGAGCTTGCTTGAGGGTGCGCAAGCAGGAGAGTAGTGCGGTGATGAAGGCGGGTATGAGGGAGCTAGGGAGGGAGCTCAAGCCACCGGGATGGTTGTTCAAGAGGCGGGTATGAGAGAGGCATGTATTGTAGGATCTATTTAACTCCAGACAACCTCTTCCCAAGTCGTTACCTCTCAAATCACTCTCTTGAAGAAGAATAATAAGAATGTATCCATTGAAGAATAAGAATAAGAATGCAGTTTTGCACACCGTGCAAGCGCACAAAAAGAACTAACTCTCACTCTGTATCTCTATGTAAAAGTAAAATTAGCACTATCTTTATAAGCCCAAAGGGTAGTTCCTTCACATGTCTTCAAGATCCTCGTTAAATCTTCACAATCCAACAATCGACAGTATTCCTCTTTATTTTGTAACTGATTGAAATGTCTTCAGCTACTGACTTCAGCTTGATCAGTCGAAGTTTAATAAAGAAAAGGATCACTACCAACATGCAGGAGATGAGCAGAGGTAGGCAGTGCATGGGCATCATGGAAACAGCTTGAAGGCGGCGAAGGGTGCAGAAGGGAGTTAGGGCTAGGATTAGGGCATAGAGGTTACTGCACTTAGGAAGGAGGGAGGTTACACTGAAGTGAGGGAGTTCGAGCGAGCGGTGTAAGAGGGAGTTTGGAAAGGCAGCGGCATGAAGAAGAGAGGGGCATGAGGATGATGGAGCGTAGCCAACGTGGAGGCCAAATATGATAGGAGGGCTTAAGAGAATGAGGATGGGCAGTGGAGGAGAAACCTCCATCGCCTTCAAATATCTGTGGAAAGAATGGAGGAAGCATATTTGATTAAAGAAAGAAGAAGGATTATATAAGCTTATATATATCGGAGAAAAAAAAGATGGTTCATAAACAAATGTAATGACTAAGTGAATTGTGATAAGATTAAAATAAATTAATCACTAATCTTTAAACATATGTTCTACACAATCCTATTCAAGGGACATTTAATAACAGACAACCTATACTTATAATTGCATGATTATTAATATAAAGAAAGGCATAAAGCATTTCATTATTATGCATGTTAACATACTTTGAGTTCATATTTATCATTTTATGTAATTTGAAGTCATAATATCAAAATACATTATTTTAAGGGATAATCACGCATAATTAAAAATTAATATTTCAGAGTAGATTATTCTCATTTTAAATTTGAGATTATAATTATGTTTTAAATATAAAATAATGAGATAAAACACTTTTATATACACTCATTTATTTTTCTAAGTTTTATCTTTCAAATAAAATGAATGTATTTTTTAGTTAAAATTTTATTCACTTGTTATTTCCTAAATTTGAATAAATAGAATGATAGAATTCAATTTCTGATTAAACAAAAAATTTAGAGTAAAAAAGGTTATATTTTGAAAGTTATGATTTTTTTAATTTTTCAAGATTTTTCCAGAATTTTTTCAATTTTTTCTGAATTTATTTTAAATTAAAAAAATGGTTATACAAACACATGGTGATGTGGCAGCTGACATGATGAGTGCACTTGCGTGTCATCATGTGGTAGTGTGTGCACACCGTGTGGCACACACGTGTGCATGTCATAAGCACACACGGTTAGTGGTTAAGTGCCATGTTTAGGGCATTACCTAAGCGCTTATTAAGCGCAACCCTTTTATAACCGTGACTTCACCTCGATTTTTTTAATGTGGTACTATTTGTGTTTGTATTTCTTCGTAAGTGATGTGGCGCGATGTGATGTATTCGATTTGTGGATTTAATCAGTGTCATTGATCTTCACTTACTCAATGGTGGTACGTGACACATTTTTATTCGACGACAATTCGTTTTATAAAAACAACGAATCTCAACTGTCCATCAAAAGAGTTATAGCCGCCAAGATTTAAAGCATCCGATGGACTCCTCCTAGTGACGCGTGACGGCATCTCGAGCACTTGATGAAGATCGAGCAACACTCACTATGTCACACTTTTTCTTCGCACATAACTTGCTGAAATCTTAGTGCTTCATCTTTGATAAAAAAGATGAGACTTGATGGTGATGACTCGCATATTGGAGTTTTATCTGGGATGTTGATCAAAGATCAATCTTCAAATCTAATGGTCACGCCCAATTTTTGTCTATTTATATTCTCTATCTTTGAAGTTGTAAAACACTCTTGGATGTTTTGATCAATCAAACCTTTTGAACATCTCAATCCTTGAATCTTTTACTTTCTTTATCTTCTTGACTCATTTTTGCGTCCGAGGAGTGTTTTAAATTAATGTTTGGTCAAGAGAAAAGGAAGAATTCGTCGCTTGAAGTCCGAATTTTTGTTTTTCAAAACGCGAAATGAAAAGCCATGATCCAGCAATTAATTGGATCATTTTGAGTGAAATTTTGGGTTAGATGATATGTTTTCTTCCTAATCTTTCATCTTCTAACATTAGATTTTAATTTGGATGCACATATTAGTGTTTTATTAGTCATTTTCTCTCTCTTCGTGATCGAATTTTCTCTTTTCATTTTGCTTCATGATTTCTCCTTAAGTACTAGACCAAATCAATTGATTTTTGAGTTTGTGGATTCGTTTTAGAGTCTTCTTTCTAAACTGATTTCCTTAATTGTTCACCTCAATTTGTTGTCTGGTTTGATTGAGTTTTGAATAGATCTAAATGATGGGTATTATGTGACCTGCAAGCCAATTACACTTTCATCTTTTGTTTATATTCATTGAAATTAACTTTTATTCATTATCATTATTGTGTGATGTTTGCAATGAAGTCCATGAACATATGCAATGATCAAGTGAATTATGATGAGATCATGATACATTGATTGCTGGTCTTTAAACATATGTTCTAAATATTCCTATTCGTGGGATATTCGAGAAGGACATCGAATTATCCGAAAATAATAACACTATCTGATCTGAATCATATGATGAGTATGGTTGATCATGTGGCCATCGGTGTTGAGACACCAAGGATAGATAGCGGGTGCTCTTTGGAGAAAGAGTTCACTAAATTGATCCGTATGAATCCCTGAATGGTATTATGTCAAATTGTCAATCAGCTTTATTCATGTCACGGTTGTGTACGTGGTCCTTTGGCTTGAGACACCAAAGACCTCTTGCGGATGGATGATTGTGCTTTGACTATGACTTACGAATCTCTAGCCACGGGATCTCCAAAACATCATAAATTAGATATGACATGAAGTCCTTGAAGGTGATTGAGTGGTTAAGATGGGACCATCCGCCCTCAGAATATGAGGAGATCAACTCAAGGAATGAGATGTGGTTAAATCCTTGGACAAGGTAGTAGAAATATTAGAGAAGTTGTTGTCAATGATTTCCTACTCGCATCAGTACTAAATTAAGTGACCGATTAGGGTTTGACAATTAACCATACCCTAAGTCATTCATGAGTCTTGTGTGGATGAAAGATTATATTTACACGGTAAACAATGACGACAGGGTTCCATGAAAGAGTTCTAATATACTCCATATCTCCTAGAGCACGTGGTGTAGCTTGGCACCCACCGGGCTGGCGACTCAACCTGCCAATTAGGGTAAATCGATCCTTAGTTAATTAATCTATATGTTGATATAGTTAATTGATAAGGAAGACCAATAAGTGTTATTGGGCTGATAGAGTCATTAACTGGTGAGATATATGGACCTAGAGGGTCACACACATAAGGTCAATAGACGTCAGTGGATAAAGACATAATAATAAGGGTTTTTGTGAAAATTTCACATTCTTAAAGTCTATAAATAAGGGGAGAACGACCATAATAGAGGTGCCTATGCAAGCCTATTGGAACTTCTCCTCTCTCTTCTCTTCCTCTCATGGTGACGAGTGTTCAAGAGGAGATCCAATCGTCTGGAGACTGTGTGGATACCGTTAGAGGTCGAACGCTTGAACGGTTGAAGAACTTTTTCAAATGATTCATGTAAGTATGAATTTTATTCTATACTAGATGATAGGATCACGTAGAATGGATGATGAGATCATATATTCTTGGTGCTTCAACTCTGTTGAATGTTTTGATTCAACACCTTCCGCTGCAATCATTGTTTTGGTTGAAAACTTGGAGAGCTTGTCGAGCCTCAAATCCTAGCACTAAAAACATTCCGTAATTTTTTGTTGGTTCAACCCTTATTCACTATTATCCTAATCAATTCATGATTAAATCTTCTAAATGGTGAGTTTGAAAATTATTTTAACACTAGGAAGTGTGTTTTAATTACCGCATGAAATTTTTTTGACAATATTATAAAAAGACATCAAATTATCTTGAATGAATAGATGTGTCTAATCTAACTCATATGATGAGTATGACTGATTGTGTGGCCATTAACCTGAAGACATCTAGGAGAGAGAGTAGGTACTTTTTGGAAAAAGAGTTGACTAAATTAATCTTTGAATGATATTATATCTAATTGTCAATCTTGTTGATTCATATTATAGTTGTGTGTTTGGTCATTATACATGAAACATCAAAAACATTTTGTCGATAAATGATCATGCTTTAATTATGACTTAATCATCAAATAGCCATGGGATCTCTAAAACGTCATATATTGGATATATCATGAAGTCCTCAAAGGTTATTATGTGATCAAGATGGGATCATCTACACTTGATATAAGATGAGATTGGTTTAGGAAATAAGATGTGATGAAATCTAAGGGAAGGTAGTGAAAATATTAGAGAAGACATTCTCAATGATTTCATCCATGCATTAGTACTAATTTAAGTTACTAGTTAGGGTTTAACAATTAATGATAACCTAAGTCATTAATGACTCTCACATGGACAAAATATTATACATACATTCTAACAGATGATGGCATAGTTCCATACAAGAATTCTTATACACTTTGTATCTCCTAAAGCACGTGATAAAACTTGGCAGCCAATTGGTTGCCAACTCGACTTATTGCTTGGGTCAAGAAGTATTGGTGGGATATAGGCATAATTTTGAGGATTTTCATACAACTTTTATATACCCAAAGTATATAAATAAGTGGAGAAGGAAAATACTCTAGCGTGGAACGTGAACAAGTTTAAGAAACTCCTTCATGAACATTGCAAGTATATACTTTGACCTACACTAGAAATAGGATTATAGGTCATTAGTGCCTCATCAATTTGAATGTTTGGTTCAACTTATATTTTTGTATTTGATGTTTTAGTAAAAAAAATTTTAAAGACATATCAAGTCTCAAATCCGAACATTCATATGACGAGCTTGTTGACATCTCCAAAAAGAGCTTCGATGATATATCTTATGACTTCTTGAGCACCAAGTTGCCCATGTTTGATCTATAAGCTCCAGTAATGCCTAATTGGATTACCCAATTGGAGCCTTAGTCTAACATGAGACATATCTCTTCCTAATTCATGACATACTACTCTAGTTATAGAGGCTTTTGACCTCTTTTTAAGTCATCCATTGTCAAATGCTATACTCGTACACATAACAGAAAATAAGATCAAATAAAACCCTCAAATAAGCATAATTCAAATAAGCAAGAGAATTCACTTACAACTAAAATATGCATGAAACAACAACATACAATGCATCATTAAACAATCCCTCAACAAATTATCATAATAATAAAAAATTTCTTAAAATGCCAAAATTGTCGGTTAAAATCAAAGTTAGTGGATAGATCTAGAAGTGTTCTCAAGAAGATTAGCTCAAGAAAAGGAAATGGAAATTAAAGTTTAACCAGATCTAAGACACCAAAATTGTTGAAATCAAGTGCATAATTCACCACCAATTATAACATTTAATAAGCAGAAATTGTGCCATTTTACAAGATAAAATTAAGGTGACTATACCACTTTAACTCATGAGTAATTAAGAACATTGGAGTGAGGGTTGACTATATGGAAAATTGGAGTTGACTTCCTGATCTTTTAGCTATCGTAAAAATTGAAAAATGATACGGGTTAAGATTTCAAGAAAAAAACTAATTTAAAAAATTAGAAAGCAAAATATCTATGCAATCAGACCCCCTCTCCAGGCTACGGGCGGCAGCCCTCACTCTCTTCGGCGGCCCTCTCTCTCTCTCCCTCCCTCCCTCCTTCCCTCCCTCCCTCTCCCTCTCTATCTTCGATATGAAAAAAAAGAAAAGAAATCGAGATGTGGATCGTGAGCTAAAGGTCAACCCTATTTATTCTTAACCATATTATGGTCAACCCTTTTTATTGTTGCGAGTCACGATTTATTGCCCTCTTTCCCACCAATTTATTGCCCTCTTCCCACCCTGACCCGGATAAATCTGCCCGCCTAATCTCTCTTTCACGTCTGGCGGATTCAACGTGAACTTGCCACCAAAGGCAATTGGTCCCGCACCACGTGTACGACAATGACGCGTGCGGGAGCACAATCCGAGATCCCTCTTAAACCGTATGCTCTCTCTCTCGTCATCTAGCGGGTGCCGGAACCAGGAGAGGTGTCGGATGTCGGGTGTGCCGCAGATGACGAGCTTGTGCGCGTGTACTATTTTATTTACTAATATTGATGAGAAAGTGAAGGGCGAAGAGAATCGGAAATCAAGACAGGTGATGCGAGAAAACACCGCACCCATTCCTTTAATTGGCCTTCACTGCTGCATCCCGATCCGCCTCTCCCTTTTCCTATCGAAGCTTTCTCGATGACTAGACAAGACGTCGAGGACCCTGCCTCACCGCTCTTCTGTTTATCCTCTAGCAGACTGTTGTGCAACTAGGAGACGACCAAGTAAACGGAGGAATCGAAAGGTTGAGGACTGGAATTGCGCTTGCCGATTGGTCTGTCTCCTCTTGAGATGCCCGGCTGTTCCGACGGCTGTTCCGTCGGATCTTGAGAGGCCAGCCACGCATGGCAAGACTCCCGTTTCACAATTTACTCGAGTTGTCATCTGAAAGCTGTTTTCACGTGCAGACACCGTGTAATCGCGGAAAGACGGCTAGCATTTAAGTCATTTCTTGGCAAGGACCAGAAGACAGCAACGAGATCCCCACTCCCGCATGAATTTCCTAAGCCAAACGGAAATCTATCAAAACAAGGAGAAGAACAAAGTCAACGAACCTTCGCAGCCTTGCATTTTCTTATTCCTGCTCTGAAAGGGAAATAATGTCGGTTGTGTAGACATGTCTCCCGAGTTGTCCTCACCAGTTCCCGATTTTGATTTAGAGGACCGAATAAAGACCGGATTGGAACGTCACTCCCGTGGAAGGAATCCAGTTAGTTCCTTGGATGAAGTTGGACACGGTGAACTGGAAGCTCTCGCTGGAGCCGATGACGTGAAACCCGGGCCAGTCCACTCTCTTGTAGGTCCCGGCCCCCGGACCCTGGTTCAGTCCCTCGGCGAAGTAAAGCGTCTCCAGGCCGAGCCCGCCTGACCACACGGACCATCCGCTGGGTTGAATGAAATCGTCGATGTCGGATTCGATCACCACCGCCCTCGAGTACTTTTTCCACGGCCGCCCCAGGTAAGATCTGACCGAGTAGCGGACAGGTGAGAGCTCGGAGCTGGCTTGGATGGTGCACTTTTGGGCGACGAAGCCCGTGTTCTGGCCGGGGTCCGTCCGGCCGTTGGCCATCATAGTGTTGAAGTTCCCCAGCCTGGGCTTGCGGAAGACTAGATTGCACTCCTGGAAGACGGCAGCTGCGTTTCCGAAAATGAAGTCGATGGTTCCCAGAATGTCGCATTCCCGGTAAAACTGTCTCAGGGCCTGGGCAAAGAGCGTGTCCTGGTAGCCGCGAATGCCGCACTTGAAGCAGACGGCGCAGTCGGAGATAATCCTTAGCGCGGGGGCCTGGGCCTTGAACCGGCCTGCCGAGTTCTCGAACGTTATGTCCTTCGCTATGAATCTATCCCCCGTGATAGCTGCAAATACGCAGTGCGATTCGCAACAGTTCAGTTTACCTCTAGCAGGTCGTCATCGGGGTAAGAGTTGAGTTGACCTACAGACGGTGGCAGAGTCTGCCGTGTTAGTGCCGTCGCTGACACTCGAGCCGTAGGTGATGATCGTCGAATCCTTTCCTTCTCCGATCAACGTCACGTCGTCTCTGTCGATGGTGAGCTTCTCGTTGTAGACTCCAGCCTTTACGAATATCACGGTGGGGCCACCTTTAGAAACGGTGCCGGCGAGTGCGTCGTATATCCTGGTGAAGTCCCCGGAGCCGTCAGCCGCCACCACCGCAGAGGGCTCTACGACGGCACCGCCGAGGATATGATGTCCGATCGCCGTGACCCACGTCGGAATCCGCTCCTCGGACGTCTTACGCCGGGAGCTTCCGGTTTCTGAATGTCCGGGGATGCGATTGGCGATGGCCAGAGCGTTGCTGTACAGCGTAGAGAGGCGTTCTATTCTGCCGGACAAGGGGCTCTGTACTTCATTAAGGGCGTCCTTGCCGTTCTCCTGGAACGTGAGCGCGGCGCTCAACCACGTCTGGATGTCTTCTTTCTTCACCGCCGGCGCGACCCGGAGCGCGTTCAGGGATTGGTTCAGCTTTCGCATGGACATATCCGCGAGTTCATTGCAGTACTCTGCAAAAGGGGACATTTTGAGCTGATAGAACAAGGACATGAAAAAACAGAGGAGCAAACGTGCCATCGCCTACCTATGGCTTCTTGGGTTCGTGCATTTGTCGCGGCCTTGAGCGAGAACATGGGGGCTCCAGAACCCATCTTCTCTGTGATCTCCCCCACGAGAGCGAAGGCAACAAGGGCATAATCGTATGTACCTGCCGTTGGAAGTCTTCGAGATGTAAGGGAGTTGAGGCAGTCGTCGGGAAACCTAGTGTATCCGCATAGTTTGCGGACATCTCCAGTGTAGGACCCTTTCCCGTCGGCTTGCGCTATCCGCGAGTAGGCCATCACCTGAACTATTAGAAAGAGGAGGGGACACGCTCTCCATGCAAAGAAACGGCAGCAATAGAAGCGCTGTCTGCCCATATCCCCTGCAGATCGGAGGTTGCCCTGTTTCCCACTGAGAAGGGTACAACGTAAACTGTGCACCGCGCCGGGTTATTCGAGCCGTGCAGTCTCTACACGTTCGACGCCATGCTCATGAAGGTTTTAAGCTGATTGGGTAGGTGACTGGTCCATTACCATTACTACGAGAACTCGATGGGTTCACATCCGGACAGTCGGGCCACATGCAACCCTGCAGAATTTTTTTTTATACTCGTGGATGAAATCCCGCTTCAAGACTGCCAGAGCAATATAAACAGCGGGAGCCAGATGGTTCCCCAAAAGAAGTCAAGCCGGAAGACTCCTACGCCCTCCCGGAATGGGCCCGACTGGTGAATCGAGCATTAAATTGGAGTATCGAAAATGAAATTTATCCAGAAGAGTCCTCAGCGTAGAGCCCCGAGATCAAACCTGCAAAACCTAAGGAGGACAGTAGCAATTCATGAGGCACGGCGAGCCCCCTTGTATACAAAATTTTTAGTTCATCATACAATTTTGGGCCTGACCCGTTGCAACAGAATCAAGAAGTAAAACAAAAACGAAAAATATTACATAAAACGCCTGCCTCTGAACTGCCCTGACTACCGAGATCTTCAACAGCCCCCCTCACGCAAATACTGCATGATCTGCATTCCCAGCGCGAAGATCACCTTTGCGACTGGTTACCTTCCAGTCCATCCGAGAACTCCTCAGTTGACTTCATCTAAGGGGTTGCCCGTACTGCGAAAGTTCATATTTTCATTGACGAAAGGACATTCATCTTCAGTGAGCTTGCTTCCCAAATGTTTAACAGGATAATTTGTTATGATTATTCGGACTTAGAGTTGCACATTAATCTGATTTATGCTTACACATTTATCTTTAATTTGTTAAGGATGTAAGTTCACCTTCGACCACAGATGAGCTAGCAAAGTATGTCACTATAGATCACAGCGTCAGTTGCATGCCTTTCTTAGAATATAATTTTTCTGCCATGGAAAAATTCCAGATTCAGAATGTCCTCCTCCATGCTAAGAGAGCAGTTTTAAAACTTCCTAATTATTTAATATCAATTTCTTTGAAATATTATTTCTCTGTAGCATTTATTTCTTGACTTTCATTTTCCAGTAATGTAAATATCATCCTCCTAGACAAAGATAATATAACTCCCTCATATTATGTTTTCTCATATATTATGTATGAGAAAACAGACTTATATGGTTCTCTTGACGGAGTTCTTGAAGCTATTAAACTATCTAGCCTCTCATAGTATCCACACAATCTCTAGATGGTTGGATCTCCTCTTCAAAGCTCTTCACCAAGAGAGAAAGAGGAGAGAATTCATACAAGGCTTGCATGGGTATCTTGAGTTGTAGTCATTCTCCCCCTATTTATAGATATTTAGCATGTAGAATTTTTATTAAAACCCGCATAATTATGTATATATCCACCTTCATCTCTAAACCTTATGTGTGTGACCCATCTAGGACCATATATCTCACTACTTAATAACTCTATAGGCTCAATAACACCTTATTAGTTAACCTTAATTAATTATATACATCAACATATAAATGAATTAATCAAGGATCGATTTAACCCGATCGATAGGTTGATCTGTCAACCCAATGGGTGCCAAGCTACGCCATGTACTCTAGGAGATATGGAATATATAAGAACTCCCTTAATGGAACCTTTCATGTGCAAGAGACTCATAAATAACTTAGGATATGGTCAATTATCAAACCCTTATCGATCACTCAAATTAGTACTTATATGTGTAGGAAATAATTGTAAACTTCTTTTGATATTTCTATTACCTTGGCCTAGGATTTCATCGCATCTCATTCCTTGAGTTAATCTCCTCAAATACCAAGGCAGACCATCTATCTTGACCACAAAATCATATTTGACGACTTTCATTGCATATCCAATATATGAAGTTTTAGAGATCATGTGGCTAGGGATCCGTAAGTTATCATATATGTATAATTCTTCATACACACGAGACTCATGAATGACTTAGGACATGATAAATTGTCAAACCCTAATTGATCACTCAAGTCAATACTTATGCGTATAGGAAACTAACAAAAAAATCGCATGGTCATTAAACACACACAAATTCGTGTCAAAATAAATACCAAAGTCACTAATTTTTAAGGTTTTAATCATGAATTGACTATTATAATGGTGAATAAGGGTTGAATCCAAGAATTTTTAGGAGAATTTTTTATGATGTTCTTAAAATTTAATCAAATCGGATGACAAATTGAGTTGAGAAATTAGAGATTTTAGTAAATTTAGAAAGAAGACTCCAAGTCAATCTACACAATCCAAAATCGCTCAATTTGGATTAATATTTGCGAAGAAATCAAGTAACAAAATCAAGGTAGAAAGAACAATCACGAAGAGAGAGAAAACACTAAAACTTCATAAACTTTGACTAATCTACTATTTGAAATTGAAATCTAATGATACAAGAAGAAAGATTAAGAAGAAAACATGTAATCTAACCAGAAATCGTGCTCGAAATGATCCAATTCATCACCGAATCAGGGCTATTTATTCCGCATTTTCGAAAAATGAAAATCCAGAGTTCAAGTAGTGAATTCTTACAGTTCTCTCAAAAAAATCTTGATTTCAAAGACTCCTTGGATGCAGAGATGAGTTAAGAAGAGGAAGAAAATAAGATATTTAAGGATTGAGATGTACAAATGAATTGATTAATCCAAATGGATATTCAATGGTCATGATCAAACTCCACAAATTGAACGCCTCACAACACGCCATATCACCTGTGAGGAGATATAAACAAAACAAAAAATAAGAGTCCCAATCAGAAAAAATAAAAATCAAATCACACGTATATAAGGCCATGTTGTCTTATGTGGTTAGCTTATACCATTAACGGGGTGCTTAACAACTAACTTTACATGATAATGATGGACACACGCGTGCGCCATGTGGCACGCATACACGTCTCCACATTAGCGTTTGCCACGTACACTTGAGCTGTCATGTCAATGCGCACCTAAAACCCTATTTTTAAAATATTTTTAATTAAAATAAATTGGAAATAAATACAATAAAATTCTAGAAAAATTACTAAAAATTAAAAAATTCATAAATTTCAAACTAAAACTCCCTTTTAATCCAATTTCTTTTGTTTGATTAGAAACTTTTATTTCAAAACTTTAACAAGGGAATTACCTTTTACTTGAAAAATACACTCACATTCCTTGAAAGATAAAACATCAAAAAGTGAATGAGTGCATAAAAAATGTTTTCTCTCATTATTTTACATTTAAAACTCAATTATCATATCAAATTTTTAAATGAGAATAATCTACTCTAAAATATCACTTTTAATTATGTATGATTATTTCTAAAATAATATATTTTGAGATTATAACTTTAAATTACATAGAATGATAGATGTGCACTGAAAGTACAATAACATGTATAAGAATGGAATATTTTATGCCTTAATTTTTATTAGTAATCATGTAATTACTAGTATAAATTGCATGTTATCAAAAACTATCAAAAACTCGTTCTTTGATATTTCTACTACCTTTTCCAAGGATTTCATTATATCTCATTCCTTGAGTCAATCTCCTCAAATATCGAGGGCGGATCATTTCATCCTGATCATATAATCATCTTCGAGGACTTCATGTCGTATCCAATATATAATGTTATAGAGATCCCGTGGCTAGGGATTCGTAAGTCATAATCAAAACACGTGCATTCGTCCACAAAATGTTTTTGGTGTCTCAAGTTAGAGGACCATATACAGAACCATAACATGAATAAATGTGATTGATAATTAGGAATAATACAATGCAGGGATTCATATGGAGCTATTCAGTGACCTCTTTCTCCAAAGAGCACCCACTATCTATCCTAATTGTCTCCACACCGATGGTTACATGATCAGCTATACTCATCATATGAGTCAGCTTAGATACTGTTATTCTTTTCTGGATAAGTCAATGTCATCCTCAAATATCCCCACGAGTACGAGTTTTAATAACATATGTTTAAAATATAGTGATCGTTATATTATAATCTCATCATAATTCACTAATTCATGGCATATGCTCATTGACTTAATTGCAAAACATCAAACAAGAATGACAATAAATAAAATTTCATTTCAATGAATAAAAAAAGATGCATGGAAGCGTGATTGGCTTATAGGTCACATAATATCCTCCACTATAGGATCCCCTAGCTTTGGTTGTTTTTGTTTCATACAACATTCACATACCACATATGACATGTATGTGAGAATCCTATCTTAGTGTATGGGATATGTCATGGTTATTGAAATAACCATGACATATCCTAAAATTATAGATTACATCAAATATAAAACCCCTCATAAGTTAAAATCGAAGCCAAAACATAAGAGTTAAAAACTCAAGTATTGTCCTCCCTGTATTACAATCAAAGGATTTGAATCACTTTAAGTTGTGTCAATGGAATTACTCCAAGCCTACTTATTTAAAAGGAGGAACTAAGGGCTTGTGAATAACACAAGGCCAAGATAGAAGAAAGATTTAGTTTGGTCAAGTAGCTCCAGGGCTACTTGATATGTGTAAAATCATGGTCATTGAAAGCCTAGATTCACGCATAAAACATTAAAAGATTAAAATGAAAGAATATATGTGGTACTTTTCAGATTACAAAAGAAAAATGATTGATAAAGAGGAGGTCATAATCGGAAGATGCAATGAACCAACCAAATACTAGAACTTTCCTTTTGAAGATCAAAAACTCTTGATTGAATGGTGGAATAGTGATTTAGGGTTAAAAATAGACATATATAAGATTGAAAAAAATGGAAAAGATAAAAAGAATAAATTATGATCTAAAGATTCACGATCAAAACTCACTCCATCAATGCTTTCTAGTCAATCACTTCTTTGAGAACTTGTACATCCTTCTCCGACTTGATGAATTGTATCTACCACAAGAAATTAGCATAAAAGGTACGTAGAGAATGATCAATCAATACCCTATTTCCTCCTACTAGGCAATTCTAGAAGCATAAAGTGAAATGTTAAAAGACCTAATTTTTCAGCATTAGAATTTAAATCACCCATCACGTTGACATAGAGAATTAAATGATAATTATGGCCACAATACTTTTAGCCCCTAACTCAACTAGGATCATAAGATATCATGATTTCGATTTGGAGCATTTCTAGCTACTAAAAGCCCCTTATTTGATCACAATTGTTGATTTCGATCAAGATTAGTGAAAGCTCTGGGATTGTGCCATGTGTCAAACTATGATTCATTGAGAGGAGAGAGAAAGAGCGGATCAAGTGCTAGTTGATCCTTTTTTTAAGTAGTGCACATGTCAACATCTCATTCTTTGCGAGGAGAGAGTGTATCAAGAATCATCATACGCCACCACTTAGTTAGCATGTTATCAGTGGTCCCTCAATCAATTGGACATGTCCAATGCCTTTATTTATAGAGATTTGCATCAAACAAGTGTTCATGGAGCAACCACTCAAGTCTACAATTTAAGGGGAGATCATAAAGCTATCCCTCCTTCATCATGCAACTTACATTTCTGATGAACTTGATTTCGGGTTATGTAAATCATTGTTTTGAATCGATTTCATGCACCCAAATATTTATAATTCCTCTCTTTGTATAAAGGTAAAGTGATGGTCGAATCCTCACGGAGCGTAGGAAATGATATTAGTGCTTATAGGGAGTAGAGATACTATTAGAGGGAAAAAATAATGGTATAAAGGATTTTGGAGAAATATGGAGTGATGAAGAAATAGAATATGGTATGCAAAAATTATAAATAGATATATTTATATTCTATGATAACTAAAGATAAAAATATTGAGAATGATAGAATGGAAAATGATGGAAGAATAGTGAAAAATCAAGAAATCAAGTGATCGAGAAATTGGGTAATGATGCGAGATTGTTTAAAGAAAAGAGAAAAAATATAAAATATGAATTGGGAAACAGGTTCTACACTATCCATGGAAGGGATTACAAGAGAAAATTGTATCCAAATCCTCACACAAACCTCTTTTTTATGTCAGTCCTAGGGCGGGTTATGCTTGACTCATTACGATCTCAATGCTCTACTTGATCTTGCTTCCACAACAAATTTGAACACCAAAAAATTTCAAGCTTGGGCTTAAGCCTCTCCTTTTTCCTTTTGGTAGCCAAATGCTAAGGAGAGCCAAAAAACAACAAAAAATGAGGAAGAAGATTCTCTTATATGTTAAGTTAAGAGGCTCATTTGAATCAATGGTGGAGATTTAGTCTTTTTTAGTGCAATCAAATGAATGGTGGAGATGAAATCCATAAGCTACGACTATAATCACCTCCTAAAAAGGTGGGAGAGCCCCTTTAAAGGATGTGAGGCCTACAACCATTTCCTTAGGGAGTGGGTTGACCACTCTCTCAGAAGTGATAACCTTACCTTTTCTCTAAGGAGGTGGGCTTACCTCTTTCTCCTCTTATACATATGGATCCTTTCTAAAAATAGGAAAGATCTAAATTGATTAATAATATATAAAATATAAGAATTTTGACCTCTTTGGCATTTCAAGAATTCCTTTGACCACTTTTGACGTCTCATGAATCATTTTGACTATCATTGACTTCCAAGAGAAATGGGGTGACTAATCTCTTAAAAGGTAGAATGGGTTGACTCCCCATAAGAAGGTGATTGACTAACCTCTTTAAAAGCTACAAAAGGTTGACCAACCTCCTAAAAAGGTTGAGTACTCATTTTATTCTTCTTCTAGATAGTTTGCATCCATGTTCCAATTGAACTTCACCTAAGTCTTTACATCCACATAACTCATAAAAATTTGAGAATTCAACCATTTGACTTCCAAGAAGTCAAATGGAGTTAGTCTCATAATATAATGAAAATATAAGAAATGATGCCTAGCATGGCTTAGTCATATTCTCTTCTCATTCAACTATATAAGAAATGGATATTCTCATTTTTATACTCTTTATCAGCACTTAAACAAGATGATGTGTGAATGTGACTTATATTTTAGAGTTATCACATTCTTAAGTAGAGTACTCATGCGTGACTTTTAAAGTTCAATCAAATTATCCTTGGTCAAGGGTTAACTGCATGCAAGGTAAACCCTATCGTGTTTTGAAGAATAAGTCTACACCTATGATCATGGTGATAAGAAATCTACTTTCAAATTTTATACTTATTTTGGGGGGTATATTGGAGACTTGGTAGAGTCACAAGCAGTGTATTGTCTAGCATAGAAATGGACTATTGGGCTTTAGCCCATGGCTCCTCCAACATGATATGGGTACGGTGGTTACTTTATGAGCTTAGTTTTCTAGTGGAGGGGGCAATGACCATGAATTGTGACAATCAAGTCACGATCTTCATCACATATAACCTCACCTTTCATGAGTGCACCAAGCACATTAAGATTGATTGTCATGATAGTTGTGATAAGGTCCTCACCAGACTCATCACCATTCCTCATGTTGGGTCCTCCAATTAACTTGTAGATATCCTCACAAAGGGGCTAAGCGTTACCATATATGACTTAATTTCTCATAATGTGGGCTTATTTGATCTCTATGCTTCAACTTGGGGAGGATTGTGAGAGAATATGGGCCCTAGTGGCACTCCTGTAATCTACCTACCTTCTTTCCTCTCTCTCTCTCTCTCTCCCCCCTCTCTCATCACTAGATATATGCTCTCCTCTCCTCCTTTGGGATCAGTTTGATGATCTTTCTCCACAAAGACTTATCTCTCTCTTTCACTTATATCATGTGAAGCAAAGCTTTTCATGATAATTGATTAGGCGAAGCAGTATCATCTATTAAAGGCCTTCCATTTTCACAAAAAGGAATAGGTACATGGCAAAAAATGGTTGGGTATTGATTCATCTTATACTACAACGAACTTGGTCGTTGATCACGAGAGTTGAAACATCTATTATTCAATTGACCCAACTGACTCTTGAATCAAGTGACGTGACATCATCTAAGCTCTATGATCAAAATCTAATGACTAGGAATTTAGTATAATGATTAGCCAGTTAAGTAGACATGTGGCACAATCTCAACCATCAAGATCAAGAGGCGCCTTGATCCGATGGTTACACCCAATTTTAGCTATAAATACACTCTCTCCTCTTGAAAAAATATTCTTGCAAATATCTTGAATGTTTAAAACTTTGAACATCATTTTACTTGAATCTCTTGATAAATTTGTATTCCTAAATCATTTCCACACCCAATGATATAGTGTCATCACGATTTTAGTGAGAAATTGGGAAGAATTTTCTCCTTGAACTTTGAATTTTTACTTTTTATCTTGAAATAAAAACCCTTGATCTAGTGCTTAATTAGATCAATTTTATTGTAGTTGTTGGTTATTTGGGTCATATTTTCCTTAATCTATCATCATTTAACATTACAATCGAATGTTGAATAGAAGATTAATAGAATTTCATCTATTTTCCTCATGATCTCAATCTTCACGCCCTATTTTCTCTCTCTAACATGTCTTTTGATTCAACTATAATTTGTACCATTTGTCACTCATTGGAAAGATCTATCTGATACTTTGTAAATATTTACATTTTCCAAATCTTCCCCCATTTTATCATCCAATTTCAACTCTAATAATTTCTGAATTTCTACCTTATTCACTAATGATGTTCAAATTAAACATGAAATAAGTGAGTTTGGACTTTGTTTTTGACCCATGGTTGTGTTTTCAACTACTCAACCAAATTCAACTTGTCAAAGATGCAACCATTGATTGAAAAAAATAAAATAAAAAGTTCTTGCTTCCCTCGTAGTGTCTCTAGTCTGTCTTTCTCACTCAACACTCTCCATCCAATTTCTCTTGTTATCTTTCCTCCTCAATGTCCCACTCATCCCTCTCTCTCACGTATCTTCTTCCTACTCTTTCCTCTATCTTTCTCCTCACTCACCAAATCTTCCCTCTTGCTGTCTAATCCCCTCTTCATCACTCCCCCTCTGTCTTCTTAGTTTATCCAACCACCTCTTTCTTCTCTCTTTCCAGCTGCCCCCTTCTCACCTTTTTTCCAGTCCACCATCTCTCTTCTCCTCTATTTTCTGCTCTGCCTCTCTCTGGCCTACTCTCTTTTTTGCTCCTCTCTCTCTCTCTCTCTCTCTCTCTCTCTCTCTCTCTCTCTCCCATCTCTTTGAAATGGGATGCATTATTCAACCATTCAATAGATGGCGGGGGGTCCAGTCTGCTCCCCCTGCCCTAATAGTAATTGCTAGCAAATCAAATGTAACATTTGAAAATCAAATGTAACATATGATCTTTGATTTATATGATATTGGATCACGTGCTCTCATGAGAATTAGAGTTTTTTTATCCTAGAAAATGGAGGATTCAATAGAATTAAAAGAAATTGGATTACTCACATATTTATGCTCTGCGGCCAATTCAGCGAGTTCATGATAAACGAGAATAGAAACGAGAGTAGTCGGTGAGTGCAAGAGTCGGTTCTATTCATGGGGGCCTACAAGAAACACCCACCTTCAGCATTTATACATGCATGGCAAAGGTAATATTAGCTGTACACCCTTTTCATAACCAGTTAACTGTCATAATTGTCGAGTTCGAAAAAAATAATAAATTGAAATTGTACATATATCCACATCCCCTATTCATATTTAATGCAAGTGAAATATTTCGTGTCTTTGCATCTGAGTTGTCGACTACTCCAGCTTCTGCCCCTGCCCGGGGGTCATCTCCCGGGGGGTCACCAACCATCTATCGACCCATCTTCCCCTTTTCCCTCCCTCTCCCTCTCCCTCCCCGGTCTCACCAACCATCTATCGACCCATCTTCCCCTTTCCCTCCCTCTCTCTCTCTCTCTCTCTCTCTCTCTCGGCGAGCCTTGACGACCGACAGCTTCAAAAAAAGACGCAAAGCACCTGCGCTGACGCGGTACTCTTCTCCTCTCATGACTGACTAATAGGTGACGGCGACATACCAGCTACCCCGTCTTGCAAACTCGAAACGAGTTGCATTCTCTATATCCACTACGCGGGTAAACCACCGCATTTTATATAAATAATAAAAAAGAAGAAGGGACGTGCATAGCACACCGGCATATCGTGTCGACTGACTTTGACTGATAGGGATTGGAAATCCGTCATCATATGCTGCTCGAACTAAGTTCCCACGGACAGCCGCCTTCAATAATCAATCAACAGAAGCTTCGCGACGTTGGGTTGTCCCTTCTCCGAGAGAACAAACCGTGTAAGCGGAGGAAGACGTAGGGACCGAACTTCCACGGCGATTCTTGGCCGTTGAGAATCATGCCGACGCACTTGAAAGCTACTTTCATGTGCGGTCATTAAGTGTGCGACCTACAGTTATATTCCCATGGGCTTTGAGGTCGTCACAAAAGAGTCTCGGCACTTAATGGATTACTTTGTTTTATCATTTCTGTTTTGACTCTGAGAATACAATTTTGTAACGTTCCGTTGCGTTTCTACGCGATGCCCTGGCTATCTGGCAATCGGCTACAGGTCGGGCTGGAACGTAACGCCTGTGGACGGAATCCATGAAGTTCCTTGGATGAAGTTGGACACGGTGAACTTGGCGCTCTCGCTGGAGCCGATGGCGTGAAACCCGGGCCAGTTCACTCGATTGGAGGTCCTGGCTCCGGGGCCCTGGTTCAATCCCTCGGCGAAGTATAGCGTCTTCAGGGCGAACCCGCCAGACCACACGGACCATCCGCTCGGTTGGATGAAATCGTCGATGTTTGATTCGATCACCACTGCCCTCGAGTACTCTTTCCACGGCCGCCCGAGGTAAGATCTGACCGAGTAGCGGACGGGGGAGAGCTCGGAACTGGCCTGGATGGAGCACTTTTGTACGACGAAGCCGGTGTTCTGGCCGGGGTCCGTCCGGCCGTTGGCCAACATAGCGTTGAAGTTGCCTGGCTTGGGCTTGCGATAGACGAGGTTGCAGTTTTGGAAGACGGCGGCTGCGTTTCCGAAGATATAGTCGATGGTTCCCAATATGTCGCACTCTCGGTAGAACTGTCTGAGGGACTGAGCAAAAAGCGTGTCCTGATAGGCGCGAATGCTGCACTTGTAGAAGACGGCGCGGTCGGAGATGACCCTGATCGCGAGGGCTTGTCCGCGGTAAGGCCCTGCGTTGTTCTCGAACCCGATGTCCTTTGCAAAGAACCGGTCGCCAAAAACAGCTGCAATTAAGATGAGAAATTATGTCCTTTCTTAATAAATAGCAGGCTGATTGATGAACTCGGCGTATGACCTACCAACGGTCGCGGTTTCGGGCATGTTAGTGCCCCCGCCGACGCTAGAATCTTGAGTGATGATCGTCGAGTACTTTCCCTCTCCGATCAGCGTGACGTCGTCTTTGGTGATCCTGAGCTTCTCTTTGTATACTCCCGCCTTGAGAAAGATGACGCTGCCGCCAACTTTAGAAGCGATGCCCGCAAGCGCGTCGTTTATTGAAGAGAAGTCTCCGGAGCCATCGGCAGCCACCACTGCGGTGGCCTTTATATTTTTGCCGGCGAGAAGCAGACGGTGCTTCTCGGAGACCCACGCCGGAAAATGCTCCTCGGAAGCGTGGCGCCTGGAGCCTCCATTCCCTGAGAACTCTGGAATACGATTGGCAAGGGCAAGGGCATTGCTCGACAGAACCGACAAGCGTTCCAAATAGCCGGTCAACGGGCTCTGTACTTCTTCGAGGGAGTCCTTGCACATTGTCTGGAACGTGAGAACGGCGCTCAGCCATGTCTGGATGTCCTCTTTCTTCTCCGTCGGCGACTGCTTGAGCGCGTTCATGGTTTGTTTCAGTCTTCTTGAGGACAAGGCCAAGAGCTCGTTGCAGTACGCTGCAGTTTCGGGAACATCTGATTATCTGACGAGGTTATGTACAAACAAAGGGCCGGAAACTCATGGCCTACCTATGGCTCCTCGCGTTCCTGCTCTTTCAGCCGCCTGGAGCTCGAACATGGAGGCTCCCGGGCTCATCTGCTCGCTGATCTTCTCCACGAGAACGGAGGCGACCCCGGCGAAATCATCGGGGCCGAGCGTTGACTGTCTCCCAGAAAGCAAGGATTTGACGCAGTCGGCAGGAAACCGGGTGTGCGCGCATAAACTGCGAACGTTCTCCGCGTAGGACGCCTCTCCTCGGGCTTGCGTTGTCCAGCATAGGACTAACAAGGAAAGGAACGGACGTAGATTCGCAAGGAAGAAAGGGCACGGAAAGAATGTCCTCGGTCTCGCCATGCCTCCCCAGAGTTATCGCCCGTACAGATCGATCAGCATTGCTGTTTGCGGCATTAAAACCGCGCGGGGAAGTGAGTGTCCGTCCCCAGTCCCCATCGAGGTCTTCTAATCCGCCGAGCCAGTAGTTGAAGAGTCAATTCGGACGGATGGCCAGGGAGTGGCCCTTCCTCGGCAAGAAGCGCCAGCTATGGGTGGGAGTTGGTGGAGTCTTAGCGTCAAGACGTCAATTTATTTCTCGCAAGTCGTGACAGCCTAGTTGAAATGACCTCAACAGCGCTGGTGTTCCAAAATACAGACCTACGAGTCTCTAGAACCGGACAAATAGCCCCTTCTTCTCTCAGCTACGGGTGCCCAGCGGGTTCCAATTCCGAAAATTTATCAAATCAAAGTAGGGTTCAAAAGTGGGGCATTCCCTTCAATGGTGCGGGGGACCGATCGCCGCCCAAGCCCGTCCCCCGTATGAACGCCGCGATTAGTCAACAGAATAGAATATTGGCTTCGACAATCGAGATTAGTGGGGCACGTCCTTCTTAATGCCCAATGTTGACTAGCCGTTACCCGGTCACGTTGGCGACTCAAGGCCTTGACCGTGCCGATGAATGGCAATTTGTTGACAGCAAAACTGTCTCCGCCGACGGGTTTTCCTGGGCAGCCGGCAACCCGCGAATTGACGGAAGTAACTGCTGACTCGTCGAGGGTGACCTCATCAAAGGTTAAGAAGAGTCAACGCCCTTGAATCTGCTGAAAGGGATAATCGGTCGATCTTTTTCTATCAAAACATTTGTTTATTTATAAGTTCCAGAATACGGGAGCCATGGGTCCGCTCAGAAGTCGCCGATGACAAGCACTGGAGCACTGGGCTCCGCTTAGAAGACGGCGACTACGATCAGTCTTAGTCACTGATGGGGACGGAAAGTCTCCGTCCGCAAGGAGACAATGGCCTGGTACTCAGGATAATCGCGCAGCCATGGCAAGAACGTTACTGCATAGCTTGGAGAAGTAGTCGTTCCTCTCCGTAAGAGGCGAGGTGTAGCCCGGTCGCTCCCCGAACCCGTCTTCGCAGGTGCCAGAATCTGTCATGGCGCCCGACACCTTGGCGTTCACCGAGCCGTAGTCGCCGTTCTCAGCGTCCTCCGCTGACTCCCTGAGACTGTCCAGAGCGTCGGAGTATTGAGTGAGACAATCTTCGAGACAACGCGCTAGGTAGTCGTCCTCGGTTTCGGATACGGCGGCTGTAGCGTTGTCCATTAACAGCTTGGTGTCGGCGAGCGTTACCTCGGCGTGGGCAATGCACGCGTCGAGAGAGATGAGGACGAGGCCCCCGGTGTCAGCGTGGAGACTCTCGGAGCGGGCCTCAAGCGTGGACACGCAGACGTCGTAGTACTTGGTCTGCCGACAGACCGACGAGATCAAATGTCTGGCCTCGCCTTCTTCGCTCAGCGAGTGAACCGCGAGAAGGAGACTGAGTAACAGAGCAAGTACTCCTCGGGAGCCCATCTTAAGCAGTTCTTTCGGCGATGAATGAACCGAGAAGAGAGGGGGAGAGATTTGATTTAAATCCGTTCTCGCGTGCTAACCAAAAGAACTTTTTGCGAGCATCCGATTCCCTCGTTTGCGTGGAGACGGCGGCGGCCGATAGTGGGCGTAGGGGTTCGATCAGGGTGGTGGTCGCGAGTTGCGGCGGCACGGGCCGAAAGCCAAGATGTTCAGGGAGGAAGAGGCAGTGTGCGAGTCCCGACAAAGAGTAGTGGAGGAGGCGAAGGTGGGAAGGTGTATGGTTTTCTTCCAGCCATGCGTGCACGACAGTGTTTGCTACGTGGGACTCCACTCCGCTGCGCGCATGCCGAGTTAGGGAACAGGCTACAGAGAGAGGGGGGATCCCTCACTCGCGTTACGAGCTTCGTCCATAAGACCATCGCCACCTACTCTAGGTAAGAATCACGTCCTTGCCCTCTTCCACAGTCATTAACTTCCTCTTTTTTTTCTCTGGCGTTGCACTCCCATCCTCGTCCCTGTTCCCCTCTTGTCCCCCAACCCCTCAGCTCAAGCTAAGTCTTTGGACTCAACAGTGAATGGCATTTGAAAAGTTCTCAAGTCTCAATCGTACTTACTAGCTTTCGGCATTCATCACCTCTTACTACTTGGTTGAGATCAAGAGACTTGTCAAACCTCCCAGCAGTTCGCTGGACTTGACAAGTTCCCAATGCATTTCACCATTCTCGAAAGCATAAGCAATTGAAGTAGATGAGCATACTGTGATCCTTGACATACTTGCACTTACTACACCAGGAGAAGATGATGAAGTTAACAAAAAAACTCATAAGAACTTACGTTTTCAATTAGAAGTAATGTTTAAAAGCGATCTACAAATCACCACAACTTTTCTTGAATCTTTTCAGAATCTTGACTTTGTAACCCACTCGGGGTTCGGCATGGTTCATTGCGTTGCTTACACACTAGGCTACCCTTCTCTGAAAGCTCTGCGAGACCACCTATCACTAGTCTTCGGCCGGACATGAAAGATAAAGGATCGTGTTTTCCCCTTGAACGACAGTGTAGCTACTGCATTTACTTTGAGATAATTAAGAGAGATAAAGACAGATATTCATTAGGTCTTCTAGTGTTTTCTAGTTATGTTAGTGGAATGAAATACGTAGGCTATGAAGGCATCACTTTAGCAAACTTGCCCTATATGCGTTAGTGGAATGTCCAAGTCAAACCCACAATTGAATGAGCCCATTATGGCCCTTGGCTGAATTTTTCTCCCACTTTCTCCACTTTCCTCTCGATTGAGGCATATTGATTCTGATGAATTAAGTAAATTCTTGGTTGATTATACACTATAGTTTTTCATGATGCATACCCAAAACATGTGAAAAAGGTATCCTTTTTTATTTCAGACACAAAAGGCGCAAGGAGCCAAGAAATCAAAGTCAAGGAGAAGTCATTTTAAATCATAACAAGTGAATTCAAACTTCTAATCGTTGTTCATTATTTCATTTAAGGACTTAATGGGCTATTGAATGTAATATGTTGGGCTTCTTATAATTTTGAGGGCATCGTTTGGTTTAGATTTTTTATTTAAATAATTTTTCTCTTTTGAATCGATGACTGCTGCTCTCTCTAGATAAAAAAAATCTTCTGCACTCTCTTGATCAAGAAATTGCTACTCTCTCTCAATCAAGGAACTATTGCTTGCCCCCAAGAAACAGGCAAAACTCGCTCAGAGATTCAAGATCCACTCAACAATTTTCCTTTCCCTAGATTGAAGAGCATCCGCAATTTGATTTCGCTGGAGATTGAAGAATGGGCAGCACAAGAAAGTGATTGATCTTTTTTTCATGTGTGTGGATCCGCGTGTTTTGATGAGCTCTAGGTTGCATCTATTTTTGCTCAAGGTGATTCTGTTTTACATTGAAACTTCCATTTGATTCATCAAAATTAAAGAATAATAGTTTATTGAAATAGTTATAAATAAACTACATAAAACTTAACAAACTTACCATTTTTTCGTATCTATATGTATACAATTGGAGGACTCTTTGTGAGTCAAGCCTGTTTGTGACTGCAAGGAAAGGACCAAGGGCAATTCAAAGACCTTTGGTGGATCAAAGGACTCCTAGTGAGTCTAGTTATTGATCATCATAGGTCATGAAAATTTGGGCAGTTGTGTTGTTACTTAGTAGGTGTTGAAACAATAATGTTTGTGAACTCACTCGAGGAGATGTGGGTAAGTGACCAAAGCTCAAAGGCTCTAAAGATGGAGGCTAGACCTAAGGGAGTAGGGAAAAATAGAAGTTTCTCTAGAAGTTGACTTGCGGAGACATGAGGAGTTGAGTAGTGCCATGAAGACACTAGAGTGAATGAGAAATCAAAGAAATAAATTATCATGATCTTAGGAGAGCAAAATCACATAAGATCAATAAAAACTTAAGAAAAGATACTCCCACTCATAAGGCTGACCTTACTGATACCATAATATGTGAAGAAGACTACTCCTAGCCTAGAAGTAAAGCGAAGATGAGTCTATGTACTTGAAATTAAAAGCTGCTGATGAAATTTTTTAATGCTAAATATTGATGTCCAAACGCAAGAATTGCAATGCATTTAAAGGAAATCAATGGGAATTTGGCACAATTTCTCATGAAAATAGATAAATAATATAATATAAACATCAATTTGAGTAAAAGGAACAAGTTTTTAATATATATTATGTGACCTATAAGCCCAAATCACGACTTCGTGGCTCGTTTATATTTGTTAAAATAAAATTTTGTTATTGTTATTATTGGGTGATTTTTGTAATGAATTCCATGAACACATGCAATGGATAAGTAAATTATGATGAGATCATGATGTAATGGATCACTAGTCTTTAAACATGTGTTATTAATATTCCAATTTGGGAGATATTCAAGAAGGATATCAAAGTACCCAATAAAAATAATACTATTAGATCTTACTCAAATAATGAGTATAGTTGATCATGTAGCCATCCTTGGTGGAGACACCAAGTGGTGGCGTACGACCCCTCGTCGCCACCTAGGCACGACACCATGGTGTTGGAGGAGCCGACACCCACGAACATCCATCCCCCACGACAGGCAAAGATGAAGGATGCCAACTTTCGCTATACCGCCTGACGACTTCGTCTCGCCACACTCCAAGCTCACACCCGTGGACTTATATTTTTGTTGCTTATGAACTTTTTCGGACCGCACGTGTTTTAGCGGATCCGCATTTATCTCTCTCTTCCTAGGGGTTTCTTAGTGGACCCTCCCTTTCAGGCCCCACTTAAGAAGCCCACTCTTTGTGGACCTTTTATTCTATTTTATGTCTGGGCTATTAGGTTCGTGAGCCTCAAGTAGGCCCTTTCTCCCTCTTGGCCTACTTTGGGCTTTATAAGAGTGGAAGGGACCCCCCCCGCCCACTGACGGTATCTAAGGTCAATAAACTTTATGAAATTTTGATCAAAACATCAAATGCAGCAGAAAATATTGAATCAAATATTCAAAATACCAAGCCACCAAGAACAGACGATCCTATCATCTAGTATGAATGAGAAAACATACTTACAGGGTTTCCTTTGAAGGAGTTCTTAAAGATATTCAAGTGTCTAGCCTCTAGCGGTATCCACACGATCTCCGGATGGTTGGATCTCCTCTTCAAAGCTCTTCACCAAGAGAGAAATAGAAGAATGGAGATAATTCCTACAAGGCTTGCATGGGCACCTTGAGTTGTGGTCGTTCTCCCCCTATTTATAGACATTTGGTATAAGGTTTTTTCATAAAAACCCTCATAATTATGTCTATATCCACCAACATGCATAATAACTCTATGTGTGTAAACCTCTAGGTCCATATCTTACTAGTTAATAACTCTATAGAACAAATAACACCTTATTTGTCAACCTTAATTAATTATCCACATCCACATATAGATTAATTAATCAAGAATCGATTTAACCTAATCGATAGGTTGAGTTGCCAGCCCATTGGGTACCAAGTGATAAGTCCAAATTACAGGATGTAAATCCTATGTCATTGTGATGGTTTAATTGGCCTTAACAATTATATTATCTTCTAATATATATTTTTTTCCCTTAATTTCTATCTTCCAACAGTATAGCTCAATGAGGGGTCGGACCCTAGAGAGGTAAATTGTAATCCTTCTTTTGTAAATTCTATCTTCTTCTAATCAACCTTCAGTTCCATATCCCTATCCTGTTATTTTCATCTATAATTAGATCCTTTGCTGATGTCTATAGAAGGTCTAAAAAAACAAAGATCATTTATATTTCTTGAAACGTCTTTTTTTTATGTGTTAGAGTTAATCTCAGTCTTACACCAACTCCTACATCCACTCTCTCTAATTCTTAATCCTATTATTCTTTTTATCAAAATCACTATATTTTTGTTCTTTTTATTTATTTATATTAGTTAGATTCTATCTCTAAGGAATTCTTATTTCTAATATCACCCTGCTATATTCATTGTATCTGCTCTTATGCACTTTCTTAACTCTCGGACAGAGAGACTAATATAAGCAAGATTTATATCATATTATTTTGTATCTAAAATATTCGTCTTAGTAGCACTCTTCTAAATCTAACTTGACATATCACCTTCTGAATCTTCTCTTACTGATGTATTTGATCTAAACAGAAAGAGACATTATTAGAGAAAGCTAATATCCGATTGTTTTCCGTTTTACTGTTTTTTAAAACGAAACTCTTCCAAATCTGAATGAATCTAATTTATTACAGATGAAATTTCTTTTAAAGATGTTAACTACACTAGAATTAAAACAAGAAACAAGTTAAGCACATGCCGTAGGACTTTTGCAAACACTTAATGCTAACCGTAAACAAATTCAGATATCTATCACTAAAAGTAAAACAAAGAAAATGAAAACAGTGATCTATCTGCAAAACAAAATTCGTACTCAAACTAAATCAATATTTCTAAGGTAAGTAAATGGAAATCTTGAAAGTAAAGGCAAATAAAATTCTAAGATAAAAGGTGCAACTAATTGAAACAGAATGAATGTTTCGGCAGAAAAATCTGACAAGAAAAAAATCTGAACTAGGTTTCGAAGCTTCAAAATAATGCCAAAACGCCTAGAATATGATCGATCCTCCCTTTGAATGCTTCTTGGACTGGATTTTGGCTCTTCCTCTCGCTGTGTCCACCTGGCCGATCGTCGTCGGGCGAGAGATCAAGAACGAGATTTTCCTCCCCGATTCCCCCTGTTTAACCTAATTAACCCGAGCTCCAAAGTTATGCGGGTTAGTTAGGTCCTTGGTATTTCTTGCTTTACACCCTCAGTGTGCTTTAGTCTCGTATCGCAAGTGGTTAAGCTAATCGCCATTGGAGGTGTTGCAATTCCGTGAAAAGCGCCAAGTACATGCGCTTTGTTCCTCTGTGTGTTTTGCATTACACACAATACCGTGCTCCTTCTTGCTATTGGTTGAGATTTTCTCCCTAAACATCTTGTCCATACACTAAGAAACACATTAAAATGGACGAGCCCATTACGGGCTTTAGTTACCAAGCTACACCACGTACACTAGGAGATATGGAGCATGTAAGAACTCACTTATGGAACCTTCCCGTCATTGATTATCATGTATGTATAATCCTTCATTAACATTAGACCCATGAATGACCTAGTGTACGGTCAACCGTCAAACCCTAATCTGTCACTCAAGTTAGTACTGATGCATGTAGAAAACATCGGGAACTCCTCTAAAATTTCTACTACCTTGGCCAAGGATTTCATTGCATCTCATTCCTTGAGTCAATCTCCTCAAATACCGAGGGCAGATGATCCCATCTTGATCATACAATCATCTTCGTGGACTTCATGTCGTATCCAATATATGACGTTTTAGATATCCCGTGGCTAGGGATTCGTAAGTCATAATCAAAACACGATCATCCATCCACAATATCTCTTTGGTGTCTCAAGTCAAAGGACCACATACACAACAATGACATGAATCAACCTAATTGACAGTTAGGTACAATACCATTCAGGGATTCATACGGATCAATTTAGTGAACTCTTTCTCTAAAGAGCACGTACTATTTATCATTTGTGTCTCCACACCGATGGCTATAGGATCAGCCATACTCATCATATGAGATGGATTAGATAGTGTTATTCTTTCAGGATAATTCGATATCCTTCTAAATATCTCACGAATAGAAATGTTTAGAAACATATGTTTAAGGTCTAGTGATCACTATATTATAATCTCATCATAATTTACTTAGTCATTGCACATGCTTATGGACTTCATTGCAAACATCACACAAGAATGATAATGATTAAATTCATTTCAATGAACATAAATAAGATATATGAAAGTGTGATTGGCTTATAGACCACATAATATCCATCACCCACAAACCCTAGCCGTCATTTGAGAAAAGGAGTATTCTCCCGCTTGAGTGACTGCTCGACGAAGAACGAGGAAGGAGACCAACCGCCGTCGCCGCCGCTGCATGCCTACGTGTCGCCACCTCCCAGTGCCTCGATCCCGCCAACGCCACTGCCGATACTGCCGCTGCCCCCGTCATCGCCGTTGTCGTGCCCTCGCCACTGTACTCCCATCGCACCACCACTGCACCCTTTCACCGTCACCGTTCCCTCTCTAGCTTACCCTCCATCTCCCTAGCTACCTCCCTCTCCGGCTTTCCCCACTCAAGCTTCCCCCTCTAGCTACCGCTCCCTCTCTAGCTCTCATTCCAGCCGCTCTACCTCTCCCCCCTCCCCATCGCCAATTCCCCTACGCTTCGCTCCCTCTCCAGCTCGCCGCCCTCTATCCATGCCACCGCCCGCCTCCGGTCGCCTTGAATCTGCGCCACAACCCCGCAACCCCGCGCCTGTCCCACTAGCGCCAAGTTCCCGCGCACACCGTCCACCTCCAGCCGCTCGCAGCCACGCCTTCCGTCAGCCCGCATCCGCCCCACCTTCGATCACCACGCATTCACGCCAGGATCTTGTGCCCCGCTTGCTCGTGCCATGCAACCGCATCCGGGGCCGCACCTTGCCGCCCTTGCGGCTACGCCCTTTGCGTGGCAGCCACGCCTTGCCTATATCGCACCCCACACCCCGCCTGGGTCACGCCCGCGCCTCCCCTGGTCCGCGCCCATGCTGCCTGGTCCGCATCCCCCGCGCCAACCGGAACTACGCCCACGTCCTACTTGGGCTACGCCTCTGACCTGCCTGCAGTGCACCTCACAACCCGCTTCGACCACGTTCGCGCCCTCAGGGATTGCGCCCGCACTCACCCAGCCCGCGCCCCGCACCCGCCTGAATCGCGCCCCGCGTCCTGTCTGGACCGCGGTTGCGCCCACTTGGCCCACGCCTTCTGCCTGCGTGAGCTGTGCCCGCGCTCTGCTTGGGTCACGCCTAGCCCAGACCGTGCCACAAGTCCTGCCTGGACCGCCCCGCGCCCACGTTGACCACGCCCACCTGGACCGCGTCCGCGCCCGCCTGTGTCGCACCCTGCGCTTGCCAGAGCCGCGCCATGTGCCCTGTCTGGGCCGTGCCCTGTGCTTGCTTGAGCCGTGCCTAGCCCGGACCGTGACACGCATCCTGCCTGGACCACGCCGCGCCCACCGAGCCCGCGCTTGCTTGTACCACGCCATGTGCCTGCTGGAGCCATGCCATGTGCCCTAATAGGGGTTGCGTCCCGCGCCCTGCCTGGACCGCGTCCCGCATCCACCTGGATTGCACCCGTGATCGCCCGCACGCGCCCGCGATCGCTTGGATCGCGCGTGCACTCCGCTTGGATTGCGCCGCACCCATTTCAGGGTCGCATCATCTCGCCCTGATCATACGTCGCCCAGCAACTGCGCCAAGGACCCCGTCGCTCCTCGACGTCGCCAGTTTTGGCCCACTTCTGCTGACCGTCCGTGCCATGTATGAATGGCCTTCCCCGTCACGACCAACCGGGCTCGCGCCCCACAGGTTAGGCACACATCCCCTTTCTTTAATTTGAAAGTCCTTTATTTCTTTCAATATTTCCCGCACCTGCTACAACCGCCGTCGGGACCTAGTTTAGGTCAAGCGATAGTATGATTCGAGCGGATCGAGACCATGATCCAATTTGTCGTGTTGACCATTGAGCTCCCTTCGGCGACCCACTGCCCAACGCCCGCGAGGACATGGACTTGGATGTCTCCGAGGCTAACACTACTCGAAGCATCCCTAGAGCGTCGAAGATGACGCACGGGAAGGCTATATGTTTGCTACATCGAGCGAGCATCTTCACCATAGTAGTTCGTATTAGGTTTTCCCTCCTAGATTTCCCCTTAGGCCTATTGCTCGGTGAGGTTTCTCACCCCATCAAACATCACCAACGCTAAATAGTGGGTGTTCTTAAAAAAGTTAATTGAATCGATTCATTTGAATCGTTGAATGGTATTAGACTTAATTATAAATTAAGTTGATTCACATCATGATTCATTTAACTTAAGACTCCAAAGATACCTCGTGAGTAGACAATCATGTCTGGATTATAACTTGAGAATCTATTGTCACGAGATCTCTAAAATGTCTTGAATTAGATACGACATACAGTCCTCGAATATAATTGTGTGGTTAAGATGAGATCATCTGCACTTAATATAAGATGAGATTGACTTGATGAGGGAAAAAAACAGTGAAATCTTTAAGTCCGAGGAAAAGGAAATGACAGAGATATTCTTGATAACTGCTTTCATGCATCAATTTTAACTTGAGTGAAAAGTTCAGGTTTGACAACTAGCCTTACCTCAAGTCAATCATAAGTTTCGCATGGATGATAGATTATACATACTTGGTGATGGATCATGGTAAGCTTCTAGCATCATATCTAGGACAATCCCCTATCAGCCCATTTTGGCGAATTGACAAGTATGGCCAATTTTGAGAGCCTCCTCGTGCTTCCTTTTACAAATTATATAGAACAGTATAATTCCGTCCCACGTCATGCGTCGTGCAAGGGAGTCATGGGCTGACGTTCCGTCCATGGATTCCATGAAAGTCGGTCATCGCTCGTCACCGAAAATTCACAACCCAAGTCGTCGTCGTGTAAGAGACAGTCACATCACTGCATCAGGTGATCTCACGAATACGACAATGCATTCGTTTGTACGTCGTAGGCATGGGAATACAAGACCATTTTTTGATCAGGAGACGGGACACAAGGCAAACGCGCCCGTCCTAGAGATGAAGATGAGGAACCGGAAGACAGGGGGGGCCCGATGGTGGCTCAAGTGTACGTTCCAAGGTGCACCGGAACGCCGGCTGCCCTGATCCAGTCGCCGCCCTGGATGAAGTTCTCGACCGTGTACGCCAGCGCCTTGGCCTTGTCGATGACCTTGAAGCCCGGCCAGGCCACCCTCTTCGCCAGCTCGGCACCGGGACCCTTGTTGGCGTACTCCCCGTAGTAGAGAGTTTTGAGTGCGAAGTCCCCGTCCCACGGCATGTACCCCTCCGGCTGGATGAAGCTCCCGATGGTGGACTCCATCACTATCGTCCTCGAGAATTCCTTCCACGGGCGGCCCATGTAGCTGCGGATGGGGGCGGCGCTGGTCAGGGTTAGCTTCTTGTCGGGCTCGAACCGGCAGTTTTGGATCACGAAGCCGGTGGACTCGCGGCGGTCGATGCGGCCCTGGGCGGTGACGATGTTCTGCTGGTTGTCAAGGGGGCGGCGGACGACGAGGACACAGTTCTGGAAAACGGCCGCGGCGTCTCCGAAGATGAAGTCGACGGTGCCGGCGATGACGCAGGCGCGGTAGAACTGCCGATGGGTCTGCGCGTAGAGCGTGTCCTGGTAGCCCTCCATGCGGCAGTTGAGGAAGATGGAGCGGTCCGACTGCACCCTCAAGGCCACGGCCTGGTGCTTTATTGCGCCAGCCGTGTTGCGGAAGCCCATGGCGACGGCGATGAACCCGTCTCCCACGGCGACTGAACAGTAGAAGAAATTTGGATCCATTAGCACCGACAACTGACGGCACAACGATGGAGAACAGTCAAATTGATTCGTTATAGCAAATCCAGATCCCCGAAATTCCGGGTAGATCCAAAAATTCATTGTGGCTGCTGGGATTCGAGCCCAGGTCTCCACGGCCACAACGTGGAATTCTCACCACTAAACTACAGCCACCTTGTTGAACATGTAAAATTTGTGTATTTTAATGTATTACCAAAATGTTGCCGTCTGAAAAGTTCTCGTCCCGTCGACGAAGTTCTTGCTTCCGGTGACTATGCTCCTCCGCGAGCCATCACCGTACATGGTCACGTTGACCATCTTCTTCGTTACGGTAGGGCTCTCGTCGTAAACGCCCTCCTTGACGTAGATCACGTACCTGAGCCATGGAAACACAAGGACTATAGCGTTCAGTCTTCGGCCAACGGGATAGCACGACTCTCGGCATACATCCATTTACCTTCCTTTATATTTCTCCGGCATGGCTTCTAGGGCAGCCGAGATAGTCTTGAAATCCCCGCTTCCGTCCTTCGCCACCACGACATTAGGCTTTCAAATTCTTGGTATTCTTCTCCTTGAGAAACCTTCGCTCACCTTCCTGCAACCACTCCGGGAGACCATCCTGGTTAGAGAGCAGCCGCCGGCGAACGCCCAGCCCAGGGACGTCGAGCATCGAGAGCAGCGAAGCCGCTTGCGTTATAATCGCCAGCGCGTTGCTTGTCAACTGCTTGGCCGTCGTCATCGCCTTCTCCATTTTCGTCTTGAGCTCCCCCTCGGGAAACCCGTCGATGCAGGTCTGCTGGTAGGACATGACGGCGCTGAGCCAGTTCTTGATGTCGTGTTCCCTCTTGGGTAAGTGGTCTATCGAGCTCTTTCCGATGTCCAGAAGCGTCTGCATGAGCTCGTCCTTGGCGTAATGGTAGAGCTCCTTGCAGTCCTCGATGGCGCCTTTGACCATCGGGGTCCTCGGTCTTGATGAATTTCGCGTGGCTGAAGGCCGTGGAGATCTCTTCCGCGGCTGCGGAGATGACCGCTTTCATTAGATCCTTGGGCTCCAGGTTATCGTCGTTGCCGGCCGAGGAATTGAGAGTTTTAGACAAACTCGAGACGCACGTGTGCTTAAAGTCGGTGGAGGAGCAGATCGCCTCGATGGTCCTGGACGAGGTGCGCAGTGGGCTAGAAGGGGAGGTCGAGCCATTGGAGCCGTCGGCTGAGAAGAGTTGCAGGCTCGCGACGACACCGACGACGATGACGAGGAGAAGCGCGACGGAACTGCTCGCTACGACGATCTTCTTCCTTCTCTGCTCCCTCTCCGCTCTCCTGCGCTCCGAGAGGGCTCCGAAGTCCTGGAACATGGTGGATGCTCTGCGTTTCGAACGCAAAATCGCCGCCCGTCTGCCCTAAGAGATAGACGGCACGGCAGGGAGAAGCTAGTCTGATGGACGTGGAGGGTGGGTTAAAAGATTGTAACTCTGTCTCGGGTATTGAGATAGCACAGCTCAACAGGCCAGACCATCGAACTCGTCTTCCCGTTAATGGAGATGACGATCAGAGAATTTTGAGGTACGCAGCCCGTCAGCGATTTGAGGCTGCCCGTCGTTCCGGAGAACGCGGCAAGCCGCTGTGTAAAATGAGGTTAGCTGCCGCAGAGCCCCTTCCCCTTTCCCATGGAGTCCAAAAAAAGGCCTTCCCCAGAAACGACTTCGGTGGCGCGAAGCACTCGTTCGTCCTCTTCGTCCTTTCCTCCTTGCCACCCGAGCAAAGATCCTCGAGTCAGTTCTGCGTACGTCATGACGGACGTTGACTCCGTCTGTCAGTTGACTGGCTGACTACCTCCCCCCCAAGTGGACAGTTTCGTTGACCAACGATAAATCACATTTTCTTAACTAACTTTTAATAGAAAAAGTTATATAAACGAATTAAAAATAAACTTCATTAATAATTTGTTTGAAGTTTAATTTAATAGCTTTCAAATTTTTCAAAAAAGTATTTTTAGAAACTTTATTTAAATAGCTAATGCATATTATATTTATATGACAACAAGCATAAATGTTATTATGAACTTAAAAATTGTCTTAAATAAAATTTGTCTCTGAAAAAATAATAATATAATGGTAAGATATTTAAACATCTTGAAATAAATTCAGGAAATACTGATTATATGTTTAAAACACACCTTTTGTTTGACACAAATTATTTCCTTTTATGTGTTCTCTCAGAGCTACCACCTACCAAGTTACATATCCTCACCTTCAGCTTTCACTCCATCTTCTCTTGCCAAAAATGTTTCATCTTTTTTAGAATCAAGATCATGTCCTTGCCAATCTTTTCCTCTTAAAAGGTGTTGATCACTCTCCTAACCAAAAAGGTGCACTCCAAGGCCAAACTTGTTTCACAAATGCCAATGTAGCTTTTTTACAACTTTGAATAATGGTGTTAGCCAATTTTTGTCCACCAATTTAGCGAGGCCACCGGAAATTCCTCGTTTTTTCTTCTTGTTTGAATGGTCAATACTTCTATGTGATCTTCATGTGTAACTCGTGAGGCACCTGTTTTCTTTACTGAATTATAGGAGGCTCATGGTTTTTCATGTTCATTGTGTTGTGGTTGTATCCTTTGATCCACTTTATGAACTGTCTTAGTATCTTTATTTTGATAGATAGATGGATCGTCATGTCAAAATCATTAAGATTCTTGAATGTGTCAAGTCAGTGTTTGATTTTGATGAATTGACATGTTTAACTAAGTGATGAATTGAATCTCAATAGAACCTATATAAACAAAACATAATGATAAAATTGAATTCATGTTTTCATGTCAAATCCATCTAACCACGAAAAGGTTAATGAAGTCAAATTTGATTCCAAATAATGAAGATGACTTGCATCAAAACAAGGTTTATTAAAATAGATGAATGAAGTTAACCCTATAACACTATGGGCAAGGTCAAGGCAAAGGTCAAGAGTAAGTAGTCATTAATTCAAAAATATGGATACTTTTCCACATTCACATCTTGATATGATATAGATTTATGCAAAAATATTTTTTGTCATAAATCATATATATCTTATATGTCATGATATATTTTGTATAGTCTATCAATTATAGACCTAATATAGTGCATCAAGAATTACTTATATCCATAAATATGTTATTTTCTCTACATATATCAATTCCTCGTATTCTAACGACATACCTTATATATGTTTAATAATTTATTCATAAATATACACATTTTTATTCATAATTTTTTTCACATTCATTGAAAAGGTTCTTAGTTCAAATATCTGTTTTTGAAAAAATAAACTAAAGCTAGACATAGACTCTATCACTCAAAATTGGTCACATGCTTGGTGCAGGTTTGCTTGAACCTAGGGCTTCCCAAAAACGAGAAAGCTTTATTCTCAAGCCTAGGGGTGATTGGAGAAGCTTATGAGGTTCATCCATTAGTGGCTTTTGTTTTCATATTAGAATCATCTCGTTGAAGTATTGTGAAGTAGTTGCCTTTTTTAACCTCATTATTGCCAAAACAGCTCAAATGAGCTCTCCTTCTCATTATCTCTAAATGTGAGTACATCCCAATTCATATCGATGATATCATGTGCTATTTTGAGGAAATGATTGCACCATAAAAAATCTGTACATACACAATAAAGAAATCAGCTTTGAAGCAACATCCATCTCTATAAATGATGGTGTTATCAATCTTCCCTCTCATATATCTTTCAATTCCATCAATTAAGCATTAAGTGTGAGTGTTTGGGGTGATATCATTGATTAGGAATTTCTTGAATATCATCAAAGGTATCACATTAAACTGTGACCTCAAATCAAAGAAACCATTATGTAAGCAGGTTCCACTTAAGTTGCAACGAATTTTTTCTCACCCTTGATGAAATTTGTGGCCTATAAGCCAAATCACACTTTCAAATATCTTGTTTAAATTTATTGAAATAAAATTTATTTATTTTCTTCTTATTTAATGTTTTTAATAAAGTAAATGAGCATATACAATGAAATCTATAAGCATATGCAATGACGACGTGTATTACGATAAAATTATAACATTGTGATCACTAGGATTTAAATATATGTTCTAAATATTCTGATTTGTGGGACGTGTTGGGTTTTGAAGTCAATAAGCCTCTCAAAATTTTAATCAAAACATCGAATGCAGTAGAATACATTGAATTGGATATTCAAAATATTGAGGCACCAAGAACAGATGATCCTATCATCTAGTATGTATGATAAAACATACTTTTAGGGTTCTTGATATGCGTAAAAATAAGTTGTTGAATGCGCAAATTTGCATACCAAAAAAATTATAATCAACTCTTGAAATTTGGATTAATAATTTAAAACAATAGCGAGTAAAAATCGAATCCACAAGTAGGAAAGTTAAAAGATTGAAATCAAGATATATTTTGGTGTTTTTAGATAAATAAAGCAAAAATGATTAATGAAAAGAAATAGATGTACATGGGAATGAAATAAACTTATCCAATGCTTCCAAACTCCTTTCAAATATTGAAAACCCTTGATCGATAGTGGAAAATTGATTTTTAGGGTTTGTAAATATGAAATTTTGAATAAAAATATGAGAGAAATAGAAAATATGGATAGAAAATGATTTTTAATCTAATGATTCGTGATGAAAACACACTCTAGTAATGTTATCTAATCAAAACATACCTTTGAGAGCCCGTACATTTCGTCCAGACTTGGCATCTTGCATCTAAAACAAGGAATGAATAGAAAAGAGAAGAAACTCACTAAGAATGGTGTTTCAAACACAAAGAATGGTCAATCGTTGTCATCTTTCCTTCTAGCTATCCAATGCTAGAAGCACGCAATGAAACATTCAGAATCCTAAATTTTTCATCTTGGAATTTAAATCAGCCCAAAAAAATATTTGTAGAACTTGAAATGACAATCATGCCCATGAAATTTTCGTCCCCTAACTCCATCAGGATCAATAGATATCAAGCTTTTAATTTAGAGGAATATGGACCATTGATTTAATTCTCTCACTCCTCAAATCATGTTGGTCAACCTGCTCCAAGCTGGTCAAACTTTGCTGAAAGACAAAAGACTAAAAATTTCTTAGTTTCTCTCTCCTCTCCTCTCTCTTCTCTCTTTTCTCTACTCTCTCCTTTGATGGCGAGAAGCATGGAGGAGGAAGATGTGATGATGTAGAAAATTATGGAAGAGAGAGAGTGAGAAGATAGAGGGAGTGGGGGAGAAGAGATTTCTCCCTCTCGCACATGTGCATGCAAAAAAGGCACGAAAGAAAGAGGCATTAGAGGAAGTGAAGGAGGGAGACACAGAAGAGAGAAAGTTGGGCAGAAGGTGGAAGTGGCAGAAGAAGAGGAAGAGAGGTAAGATGTTGCAAGAGAGAGGAAGAAGAGATTTATCCAGCTCGCGTGAGGAAGAGAGACGTGGAAGAGCTTACAAGCGATGGAAAATTTCCGTGGCACGAGAAAGAGAAAGAAGGAGGAGATAAGAAAAGAAATGAGGAAAAAGGAAGAAGAAGAAGAAGAGGAGAGGAAAATAAGGAAGAGAGGCTTTCCTCCTCCCCCTTACGTGCACACGTGTGGGGAGAAGAGGAAGAAGTTCTCCCTTAGGCACGCAAATGTGCATGGGGAGAAGAGAAAGAAGAAGCGGGATGAGAGAGAGTGAGAGAGAGAGATCGCGGGATAGAGGGAGTGTGATCAAGAAAGAGAGAGAAATAGATAGAGAGATAGTCTCTCTCTTATATCTTTTTTCCTTTTTCAAAATATTTTATTTTCTTATCCTTTTATATAAAAAATCATTTTCATAATTTTAATTTCTTAAAATTCTTTAAAATTCTAGAAAATGCAGAAAAATGTCAGTTCATTTCATATATATAAAAAAATATTCTTGATAAATTAAATGTCATTAAATGCTTATAAAATGTTATTAATTTATGAAAAATCAATAATATCCTATGAAATAGAGAAATTATCAATTTAATCATTTTAAATCATGATAACATACATTTATGATTATATTTTTAATAAGAAATATATAAAATGCATGATATTAATGCATGAAATTATATGTTATCAATTCTTTTGAAGAAGTTCTTGAAGCTATTCAAGTGTCTAGCTTCTAGCGGTATCCACATGGTCTCCAAATGGTTAGATCTCCTCTTCAAATCTCATCACCAAGAGAGAATGAGAAGAAAGGAGAGAATTCTCACAAGACTTGCATTGGCACCTTGAGCTATGGTCATTTTGCCACTATTTATATACATTTGGTAAGAGGATTTTTTTATAAAACCTATATAATTATGTCTATATCTACTAACATCTATAGACCTTATGTGTGAGACCCTCTAGATCCATATATCTCACTAGCTAATAACTCTATAGACCCAATAACATCATATTGGTCAACCTTAATTAATTATCCACATCAACTTATAGATTAGTTAATCAATGATTGATTCAACCCAATCAATACTTTGAGGTGCAAAGCTATACCACATATTCTAGGAGATATAGATTATATAAGAACTCTCTTATGGAAACCTTTTTGTCATCGGTTATCATATATGTATAGTCATTCATTCGTACAAGACTCATGAATGACTTAGGTTATGGTTAACTATTAAACCCTAATTGGTCCTCGAGTTAGTACTGATGTGTGTAGGAAATCATCAAGAACTCCTTCAATATTCCCACTACCTTGGCCAAGGATTTCATCACATCTAGTTCCTTGAGTCAACGTTCTAAAATACTAAGGATGAAATATCGCATCTTGACCACTCAATCATCTTCTAGGACTTCATGTCTTATCCAATATATGATATTTCAAAGATCATGTGACTGGGGATTCGTAAGTCATAATCAAAACATAATCATCCATCTACAAGATGTCTTAGTGTCTCAAGTCAAAGAACCACATACACAACCATGACATGAATCAACCTAATTGAAAATTAAGTATAATACCATTCAAGTTTTCATTGAGATCAATTCAGTAAAATCTTTCTCCAAATAGCATCCACTATCTATCCTTATTGTCTCCACACTGATGGATACAACATCAGACAAACTTCTCATATGAGTTAGACCAGATAATACTAGTATTTTTGGATAATTCAATGTCCTTTTCAAATATCCCATGAATGTGAATGTTTAGCACATACGTTTAAAGACTAGTTATCATTGTATTATAATCTCATTATAATTCGCTTAGTCTTTACATATGCTTATGGACTTCATTACAAACTGATAACTTGCCATTTCATGCATTAATATCATACATTTTATGCACTTTTTATTTAAAATATAATTCTAAATAAATGTTATCATGATTTAAAATAATTAAAATGATGATTATTATATTTTATAGGGTATTCTTGATTTTTCATAAATTAGTAACATTATAAGAGCATTTAAGGACATTGATTCATCAAGAATATAATTTTTTGTATTAAATGAATTGACATTTTTTGGATTTTTAGGAAAGTTTTAGAAATTCAAATGATTAAAATATTTTTTATATAAAAAATAAGAAGAAGAAAAGAGAGGAGAGATAGATGCTCTCTCTCTCTTCCTCCAAAATTTCTCTCTCCCAATCGCTCTCCCTCTCTCCAGCGATCTCTCTCTCTCTCTCATGATCTCGCTCTCTCTCTCTTGAGGAGAGGCTTGAGGAGAAGCAACCTTCTTGCTCACTCTTCCTCGTCTCCTGCACACGAGCGTGTAAGGGTGAAGAGGAGGAAAGTTCCTTCCTCATCCTCTCCCCTTTGTCCGCCAGCTTGATAGGCTCGAGGTCGTCATGTGCTCAAGCCTAAAAAACTTACTATTTATAAGCTAGGAAGCTATGAATGATAAAGTTATGTAGGGTGTATAGCTTTCTAGGTCGATCCACAGGGATTCTAGTGCACAACAATATCAATATTAGGAGTAGAGATGAGGAGTTGGGCAATCAAGAGAGAAAGGTAGTATGAGGGAGAGGTAATTGGAGAGAGTAAAGAGCTGGAGAAGGGATTTTTCTAGGAGGAATAAATAAAGAGAAAGAGTGATAAAATAGATAAATAGAGAATTAATAGAGAACCGTGATGAGAGCGAGAGTGAGATTAGAGAATTAATATAAAATATGAGAGTAGAGAGAGAGAGAGAGAGAGAGGGAGGCAATAAGAGAGAGAGAGAAATAGCAGGATTGGAAGACCTGAAAGAGAGAAAAGATTGGATTGAAATAGCAGTGAAATAAGAGGAAAGATTGACTGAAAGAGAGTGAGAAAATCGGAAATAAGAGAGGGATGAAGGAGAGTGGAAATTAAAATTCAGAAAAAGAGGCGGCTGGAATAATTGAGTGGGAGAAAGGAGAGATTGACCGTAAGGGAAGATTAGGAGAGAGAAGCGAGAGTGCGGGAGGAAAAGAGAGAGAGAGAGCGAAAGAGGGAGAGAATTAGGAGAGAGAGGGAGAACTAGGAGAGAGAGAGAATTAGGGAGAGAGAGAGTGCGGAAGTGAATTAGGGAGAGAAAAGAAAATTAAGAGGTAGGACGAGAGAGAGAACGCGAGAGAGAAATGCAGATTGCGAGTGAGCGGTAAGAGAGAGGAAGCGAAATTTAGAGGGAGAAAGAGGAAGCAAGTGACAGAGAGTGTGTGAGGGGGTAATCGGAAAAAAGTTGAGATCACGAGAGAGATTAAGAGAAGAAATAGAAGAGAGAGGAAGGATGATGCGGCGGAAGAGAGGAGAATCGATGGAAATCGCAGAAAAAGAAAGAAATCGGAAGACGTGAAGAAAAGAGGGTAGGTGAGAAAGAAGACGTGAGGAAGGGAGCAAAATCGTGTGAGAGAGAGAAAGAAAAAAACTGAAGAAGGGAGAAGAAGAAAACAGCGGGTTTTAGAGAGAGATTTAGCGGAAAAAATGGGATGGAAAGGAGAGAACGAGATGGGAGGGAAGAAGAAAATGCAGGAGAGAGAAAAGATCGCGAGAGAGAGAGAGGTAGCGAGAGGAGTAGATAGAAAGGGATTCAGCTGGAAAATCAATCGGAAGAAGATGAAAAAGATAGGGAAAAGAAACAGGATTGAAGGAAAACGATAGAACGATGGTTGAGGAAATTTCCGGAGAGGGAGATGAAATCGAAACTCAAGAAAAAAGGTAGAAAACAAAGAAGACAGAACTGGGGAGAGGAACTGAAAGAGATAAAATGGAATACGCAGCGACGATTTCGGAGGAAAATAAAACGGAGACGGCGGTCGGAACGGAATAAATGAGAGAAGTTGAGAAAGAGAAAATGGAGATGGTACAAGAATGCTATCTGGAGAAGAGAATGAGACGAGAGTTAGATAGGGAGAGAGAGCGAACTGTGGAAGATGAGCACGAGGGGTCGAGGTCACAATGTGAGAGAGAAAAAGAATACCGAGAGAGAAATTTTGGGAGAGTAGGAGAGGAGAGAAAAATAAAATTGGAGAGAACGATAGAACGAGATAGAATGGGAGATTTCGGGAGAGGTAGAGGGAGATGCAAGCCGAAGTTAGAGGAAGGTAGAACCGAAATTTTGATGAAGAAGTGAGAGAGAGACAAAAGAAAGAGAGAAATCGATGAAGAAATTTAAGGAGTGTAAGAGGAATCAGCTGAGAGGAAGATCGAGGAAGATCGAAAGGTAGAGGGAGACAAGAAGAGACTGGGAAGAAAAACAAAAGGATGAAGAAGAGAAATTGCACATAAGGGAGAAAATAAGCGCGGAAGCGAAATGGAAAATGAGCACATGAAGCGGAGATCAGGGAAAGAAACGATGCCAGGAAGAGGAAGATAAAAAGATTAAAAATTAAAGGAAGATTATGTTAACTGTTTACACTACACTCCGACGGGAAGAATGTCGGAGGAAATCTAAACCTAGAAGAGAGAAGAAAACAACCTAAAAAAAGGAAGAAGAAGGAGAGAAGGGGAGTCACAACGGAAGCCCCCCTTTAAAAGTTGCCTTTTCCCCTTTTTGTGGGCTCTCCGAGAAGGGGTTTCTTGAGATCTCTCCATGACAGCCCACTAACTATTGCTTTTGAGGAAGTGATCTTCTTCTCTTGTTCCTGAAATAAAATAAAATAAAATAAAAGTAGAGAACTTCTATTTGATGTGCTTATATTATATAACTATTAACTCATGAAATAGTAGATTTAATGATATGTTCAACAGTTAATAGAAGTAAATAAAAGCAACTCCTAAGTGATTATAACTACTTTTTTATGCTTTTATCACCGCTCTCTCTCTCTCTCTCATAAGGAAGAGGAGAAGGAGACTTCTCTCCCTTCTCCCTCTTGCACCTCCCTGATGGAGAATTATTTTATAACCATGAAATAATTAAAGAGAGTGTAAATCTTAAGGGAATTATCTTCCCTTCCTTCTCTTATTTTATACTGATCTAAAGATTGATTTGGTCAAAAGAAATTAGCCTTATCCTTAGATAATTAGAATCCTTTGAATGGATCAAGTCAACCACCTTCTACCTTGATATAGGTTCCTAATTTCCAAACCATATCCACCATATCATAGGTAACTTGTATAGTTATAAGTAATGATCTCAAGGAAAATTAATAGGAACATCTTTGCTATTAAATTCCTACTTTCTTTGAAAACCACCCTTAGTTAGAATTTTTGGAGAGATCTAATAGAAGAATTTATCTTCTAATTTCACCTCAAGGCAAAGCCTTGCATGAATAAAATCATGCATTCATCAATATGAAGAATCTCTCAACAAAGAAGACTATGATTAAGGATCATCATGAGAGTACTAAAGACACACGGATCATCTTCCTCAACCATACTATGGACAAACAAGATCATGACTTATTTAAATGACTATGATGGGAGCTACCATCAAGGAAAATCGTCATGAGGATATTTCATCCTCACCTCCTCTTTGAACAACATCTCCACGCATGAATAAAGCTTCATCAGGAGGACTATATTCTTTCTCATCAGCACTTCTACGATTGAGGAGTTTCTACGTGTCGTCCTCAGTCATCATAGAAGCCCGTTATCATCTATTACTACTGACGTGGAACACAGATGATACAAAAGACAAGTACCACTCAAAGATTACAGGAATATCAGAATCATGGCTCATATTGATGCCACTACCACGGAGTTGATGGAGCAAGAACAAGAGAGAAGAATCACGATAACATCTGCTGCAACGACCACCTTTTGGAGCGACCATAGAATCAACATTATTGACACTCCCGGCCACAACCCCAGGCAGAAGCAATGTGGAGACAAGCGGACAAGCTTAGCCGGACAAGAGCAAGATGACGAAGCCTCGGAACTTCTTACAACACATATGCGCGTGATAAAGGGCGTGCGGGAACTTTCTAAACTACATGTAACATGATCGGAACTTCCACGGCGCTTGACGAGCATGAAGATTTGGCCGAAAAACTCTTACCACTTCCAACACGCAGTCGCGCGATTAAGAAGACATGATATCCCCGCTGTTAACCGATCAGCTCTCGACATGTTCTCTCCCTACAGATAAGGCGCAAACACAAGACAAGAAGACTACCACACTTCTCTTTAACTTATCACGGAGATTCGCAAGAAGACAACATGATATCAAAGAGCGTCGCGTGACATCGGATACACCGATGAGCATTATCTCGATCCCGTTCCACCTCAAATAGAGATTTCCAACATCACCATAGACCAAAAGGTTATCAGACGGTCATCTCGGATTCACTAAAAGACAAAAAAAGAAAAGAAGAGAAAACAAAAATTACCGACGCCTGAATAACTGCTCCTCCGCGAAGATACTTCCGCAAAACGACGCCTCTCTGTAACTTCCTTCTCTTTCTTTCTATAAGAAAGACAATTGTAACGAAAACCTCAGTTGTTTTATTGATGAAAACTTGTTTCTTTTGAAACGGATATGTTCGTGTGTTATCGTGCCTCTCCTGTAACACTCATCCCGAGTTCTATCTCCCTTTTCTTTTCTCCCTCCCTTTCTGTCCTCTTTCTTCCACTTCAAGTCTGACGCAAACTAAGGAAATCTGGATCAATATGGTATTCTCGAAAGCATTTTCTTCACGTCGCCCTCAAGGTATCATCCTCTATCTCCATTCGTCGTGAATGATAGTTCATCTCCTTATATCCTAAGTCCAACACAGTCCTCTCCTATTCATCTATCTCCTCCATACTCTCTCTCTCGTCTTCTCGTCACTACCGATCTATTCTTCTCCTCCATTTTCTTTATTAAATATATCCTATTATCTCCTTCTCTTCTCTCTTAATTTCCCTCTCCTTATCATCAGTTATCTTTTCCACTTTCATAATTCTTCTTACTCTCTATAAATATTATCCTCTTTGTGTCTACTTCTATCCGTATTCTCTTTGTCCATATTCCTCAATCCTTTATTCCGAAATACCATTCATTTAATTTATATCATCTATATTACATTATATAACCATCTTAAACTAACTCCTCATATTAGTAATATCCATCCATAAAATTCTCATTAGTTCTTTCCCATTTCTCTTCTCTACATATCATAATCTTTATCAATCATATTGTCCTCACTGAATTATAGATTTATTTCATAGTGATATCATTCATAGATCCTCCCTATATTGTAGGATTTAGATACATCTTCTAGAATATCCTACATCACTCCCTCTATCTCTTTTGTAGTTTTCTCCATCACCGCGTCTTCCTTGTTTGCACTTATCGCCATCAAAGGAGAGAGTAGAGAAAAGAAAGAAGAGAGAGAGGAGAGAGGAAAGATTAGAGAAAATAGAGACGAGAGAGAGGAGAAGAGAGAAAAACTAATAAATCTTAAGTTTTAAGTGTGCACAGTTTGACCATACTGGAGTAGGTTGACTAGCGCTATTTGAGGAGAGATAAAGTGGATCAATAGTTAGAAATGCTCCAAATTAAAATCGTGATATCTCATAATCCTGAACAGTTAGGGGCTGAAATTTCATGGGCATGATCGTCATTTAATCTCTAAAAATCTAGTGAAACTGATTTAAGTTTTGAGATGAAAAAATTAGGGTTTTGAATGTTTCTTTGTATGTCTTTAGCATTGGGTAGCTAGAAGGAAAGAAGGCAGCGATTGATCATTCTTCATGCATGGGACATCATTTTTAGTAAGTTAATTCTATTTTCCTTTTATTCTTCGTGTTGGATGCAAGACGCCAAGTCTGGGCGAAATGTACAGGCTCTCGAAGGTATATTTGAATTAGAGAGCATCACTAGAGTATGTTTTCATCGTGAATCCTTAGATTATGATCCTTTTTTTATCTATCTTTTCTATTCTTATCATCTTTTTATCCACATTTTCAGATTTTACAAACCCTAAAAATCACTTTTCCACCATTAATCAAGGGTTTCCAGACTTCAAAAGAAGTTTGGAAGCATTTGATTGGTTCATTTCATTCTCGTGTACATCTTATTCCTTTCATTGATCACTTCCACTTTCTAAATCTAAAAAAACCAAAAATATCTCTTGATTTCAATCTTTTAACCTTCCTCTTTTGTGGATTTGATCTTGACTCGCCACTGTTCTAGATTTAAATCTGAATTTGAAGAGTTGAGTATAAATTTTTTTATACGTGAATTTGTGCATTTAACGATTGTATTTTTACTCATATCGAAAACATCACACAAAAATGACAATAAATAAATTTTATTTTGAATAGTATAAACAAGATCCATGCAAGTGTGTTTAGCTTATAGGCCACATAATATCCATTAGGACATTCAAGAAGGACATCGAATTCTACAAAAAGGAATAACACTATCTGATCGTACTCTTATGACGAGTATTGATTGGTGTGGAGACACCAAGAATAGATAGTGGGTGCTCTTTGGAGAAAGATTTCATTGAAATGATCCATATAAATCCTTTTGTGGTATTATTCCTAACTATCAATCAAGTTGATTTATTTCATTGTTTTATATGTGACGTTTTGACCTAATGCACTGATGATTTCAATTTGGGGATATTTTATTCAGTTTTCAATCGATTTCATGCAAAAATATTTAGAATTCCTCACTTTGTATAATGATAAAGTAAGGGTCAAATCCTCGAGGAGCTTAGGTAATGAGATTAGTGCTTTTGAAGAGTAGAGATACTATTATAGGGAAAAAGTAACGGTAGAAGGGATTTTGGAGAAATATGGAGGGATGAAGAAATAGAATATGGTATGAATGGAATTCTAAATAGATAGCATTATATTCTACGATAAATAATGATGAAAAGATCGAGAATAGAATGATGGAATAGAGAAATGAGAATGATAGAATGGAAGATGATGGAAGAATGGCAAAAAATTAAGTAGTCAAGAAATTGGGTAATGATGAGAGATTATTTAAAAGAAAAGAGAATAAATCTAAAATATAAAAAATTTCATAGGTTTTACACTGTCCATGGAGGGGATTATAAGAGAAAATCATATCCAAATCCTCACACAAACACTGTTTTTTATGCCAATCTTAGGCCAAGTGATGCTTGACTCGTTATGATCTCGATCCTCCACTTGATCTTGCCTCCACAATAAACTTGAACACCAAACAATTCCAAGCTTGAGCCTAAGCCTCTCCTTTTCTTTGTGGTAGTCTGATACTAAGAGAGAGCCAAAAAATAACGAAAAAAGAAGAAGATCATTTTATATGTTAGGTTAATAGGCTCAATGGTGGAGATTTAGTCTTTTTGGGTGCAACCAATTGAATGGTGGAGATTAAATCCATAAGCCACGGCGATAATCACCTCCTAAAGAGGAGGGAGAGTCCCTATTAAGGAGATGGGCCCGACAACCACTTTCTTAGGGAGTTGGTTGACCACTCTCTAAGAGGTGGTAACCTTACCACTTCCCTAAAGAGGTTGGCTTACCTCTTTCTCTTCCATTAAATATGGATCCTTCCTAAAAAATAGGAAAGATATAAATTGATTATACAATAAATAAAAGACAAAAATTTGGACCTCTTTGACCCTTCAAGAATGGCTTTGACCACCTTTGACTTATCAAGAATCATTTTGACTATCATTAACTTCCAAGAGAAATGGAGTGACTAGTCTCCTAAAAAGGTGGAATGGGTTGCCTCCCCATAAGAAGGTGGTTGACTAACCTCCTATAAAAGGTGGAAAGTTTTTATTAACCACATAAAAATATAACAAGGTTTATCCAACCTCTTAAAAAGGTAAAAAGGTTTGACTAACTGATGTGCATCTTCGTGCGTCGTTAAATCACAAAAACGTAGATCAAACAAAATTTATAAAACCGAACTCAAAAAGATAAGATATAAAATCAAGTAATGTGTAAGTATCGGGTCGATCCACAAAGAGAAGGGTTGACTTTAATTGTAGAGTTACCTTGGTCAAACTTAGGTTTAAAAGGGTTTTAAATAAGTAAAAATAAGAATTAATGAGTGGAAATGATATAAATAAACTAAATAAGAAGTTTTAAGAATTTCATTCTCGGGTTTGACAGAGAAAAGTCAAAAGTCAAAGTCAAAGTATTGACTTTGACCAACAATAGGTGTTCTGTAAAATCAGAGAATCAAACAGAGTCAGAAGATTATGAAAATTATATATTTGGAAACTAGAGAGAAAATTAAATTTATTGATATAAAATTTGTGACATTTGGAGAAGAAATGGATTTACTATGAATTATTGAAAATCAAATCTCAGAAAATCCCCGAAATGAACACCTCAGAGGAAATCTTTAAATTGAATAACCAAATGAAATCCAAATCTTTCAATTTATATGTCAATAGAAAGCTAAGAACCAGAGGAATCTAACAAGACTAAAATGATCAAATTATGATTTTTAAATTGAAAGTAATTGACCCCGAAAGTTAACGTTTGACTTCTGATGAAAAGATGAACAATGCTTGGTCAAACGTTAAATTAAAGGGGTCAGAATGAACTCGGAATTCAATGAATTTGCTATCCACGGAAAGAAGATGAAAAGAGGAATCTAATGAAACCAAAATAAAGTGATTTCGAATTATAATCATAGAGATATCTTATTTTCAAGGTCAAAGATTTTTGGACTGAAAAATTGGGGAAAATGAAGAACACTAAGAACTAATTTGCAAAATTAAACTTCTAAATCTAATAAAAACTCAAATTACCTCCTCATAATCGATCGAATCTCACTACTAACCTGATTGCCGTAAGAATAGGGCTTCAATTCTTGTGGATTGAAGCGAATTTGCTCAGATTCTTCCTCGTGGACGTTTGGAATTCAAGGGGAAAATTTGATGAAATCAAGGAGGAATTCATGATCAATCCCGCTCCAATTGCTTTGCAATCGAGTCTAAACGCGGGGGGATCACGAAGAAGTAGAGATCTTCCTCAAAATTTTGCTTAATTTACTTCACGAATCGATCAAAAGTTTTAGAAAATAAGAAGGGAAATACATGCTTTTAAAGGGAATTTTGGCCCGAAGATCATGGCCGATTGATGCGGTCGTGGGAGCGGATTGCAGGGGTCGTGGGAGCGATTCCCTTGGGCGGCGTCGTATCTCCCAAATTGGCAGCGAATTCCCCCTTAATTTTCGCTTCAAAAGAAGCCACGATCGCGCTTGATCGTGGGCCACGATCAAGCGGCGATCAGGCCACTATCGCATGGCGATCGGGCCTCGATGATGGACTTTTCTCTTGCCGTCTTCAGTTGAAACCGTGCGTCTTGTATCGTGGCATTGATTCCACGATGAAGGAGCCACGATCGCGGCTCGATCGCACCGCGATCGTGGTTCGATCGCACCATGATCATGGGTTTCTTCCACGAATCTTCTTCGTTGTCCGATGGAGCTTTAGGTGAGTGGAGGATCGCGATCACCCGATCCAGTACACCACGATCGTGAGGAGGGTTCACCGCTCGATGGCAATCGACCGCTCGATCGCCTAGAAAACTTCCACGACAAATGCCAGCCGTCCGATCGCCTCAAGTGAGTGGATGATCACCACCGCACGATCCAATACATCACGATGACGATCGGATTATTCCGAGCCCTCCACGTGTCGCCAGGTAAGCTCTTGGTCGTGATTACTTACGACCGTCCGATGGCGGTCTTGATCTGATGAAGACACTGAAGATCGCGTTGTTCTTCCTTCGTCGTCCGATGGAGATCCAACACTTTCGAGCCGTCCACGTGTCACCAGATGAGAGGTAAGTCAATTTCACTTAAATTGAAATTCGCGCACGTGCCTGATTGACGATCGCGTGGACTCGGGTCCATGCGATCTCCGCCGTCTTGCTGGAATCTGACGCCTATCGAGCGTCCACGTCGCCTGCAAAAGGTAAGACGTGTGGGAACATAGTCCCACACGGAAGAAAACACGAAAAAGGTTTAGCTTAAAAGTAGGGGCGCGGTAACGCATTTGCATTACCACCCCAAACTTCTTACCAGGGCCGACTAACCCGTGGGCCCTCCATATGCCAACCCTACCTGCCACGTGGCGCCCCTCACGGGCGTCTGCGTGGGACCCGCGTGGCCTCCTGCCACTTGTTCGCGCCCTGTGCGCCACCTGCGCCTCGCGTGGGCCACCCACGGCTCTGCCACGTGGCCTCAGCGCCGCGTCGCACCCGCGCGGTGGTCTCCTGCGCCACGTTAGCTCGCGCGGTAAGTAAACCCCTTCTTTTGCCATTTTAATAAGAAATAAATTAATTTAAAAATCATATTAAAATCAGAAAAAGGGCATAAACTCAGAAATTCATAACTTTAAATGTAGAACTCCTTTTTAATCCAAATTTTCTCCATTGGATCACAAATTTCTTCCCTTTTAACATCATGTCATCTAAAAATATACTTTCAAAGAAGAAATCAAGATGAATTAGAATTTACTTAACTCATTTCTCAATAATTATTCTAAATCATAAATTCATCTTGAAATTATCCTTCAAAACATTCAATAAAGTCAAAATCATTCAATAAAAGAGATTAACTTCTATTAATTTAAAATTAACAAAAGATTAATCATCTATTAAGCATGAAATTATCCCTAATTTATGCATAAATATCGACTTTAGTGAAATGACATACCAATGGAGAAAATTCCTAAAAAGTATGATAACATGTATCATATTCACATAAAATAAGCATGAATATGAGTTAATTAGGATAAGAAATGAAGTTATAAATGCATGTTATCACTAACCTCCTAAAAAGGTGAAAAGGTTTGACTGACCTCCTAAAAAGGTAGAATGGCGTGACCAACCTCCTAAAAAGGTGGAGTGGCTTCATGATGCAGAACGCGGTGGTGAAAACCCTCGTGCCTGATCAATGGGACTGAGGCTTACTGAAGATAGTGTGGTCAACCTAATCTACGGGTAGGTGAGTCCTAGACCCTAAGTATGAGACCTAACCTAACCCTAGGTACAGGTAGGCGTGCCGAACAACGGAGTCGACTCCAGGTGACCCGGAGAAACTCGCGATGATGGATAGGGTGAGGTCCTCTCAATCTACGTCCGAAGGCGTGGAAGTCACTCGTCGTGGAGTAGCCGGGAGGCTGCAGCCCACGCTCGGTACCGGACCTAACGTGCATGTCAAGAGTCTCAAACCTATACTCGTACTACCCTATCTACGTCATCCGACGACGGTCAAGATGAGTAAAGGGAAATGCTTCGAAAGGTAATTAAACTTTGAAATGAGGGGACGAAGCTAACCTGCGGGGCGGGGTACCCGGTGGGTCATGGCGTCGTGGGGAGTCGGCTCGGCAGTATCAACCGGAGAGGGGGAGGAGACAGACTCGAGTACAAGGGGCGATGGAGTGGATGGCGCGACGGGATTGTAGCGGGAGAGACGGGCGAACCCGGGCGGCGCGGGACAAGCCAATCCTGCGCGGGTCAGCAAGATCGAGCAGACCACCCGGGCGGTGAAGGCAGATCTAGTCGGCGCAGGATAGTCAGTGGAGACCCTGGTAAGCCGCAGCTGCCCTTGATAGTGCAGTCAGGTCAGGGCAGCACCAGCACCCTGGGAGGCACGACCGGCGGAGTGTCGAGGGGGTGCGGATCCAGGGAGGCGCCGGTGGATACGGGCAGTGCGAATGAGGCCGGGCGATGCAGTCAGCCCGGGAGTGTTGCGATCAACCCAGGAGGGATTGCGATCAACTCGAAAGGGGGACAGCGCGGTCAACCCGAGGAGTGGCGGTCAACCCGGGGCAGCGCGGAGCAGGGCGTCCAGGACAGTGCGGTCGGTGCAGGAATGGCGAGCCGAGCTGGCAGCCAAGGGATTGCGCGCGTGAGAAGGTTGAGCGCGCACTTGCGAAGGCGGCCGGGGCGATAGGGTGCGTGTTGACCAGAAGTGGAACGTCTACGTCTGGAGCAGGGAGGAATGCCGACGAAGTTTCGGGAAGGAAGGGTAACTCGTGGGGAGGAACTCGCAGGTTCACCTAGCGGATCGGTGATCTGCATAGACTAGGGAGAACGGTGCAGGGGGGGGGGAACGTGGAGGGGCTTTGCACGGAACGGAAGCGGGAGGAGGAGGAAGAGGAGAATGGCCTGAGATGGAGGGAGTTTGGCAGTGGACGGAGGAGGACGGTGGAGGGGATGCGGGAGACCTCGCCGGAGATGGGCTGGTGGAGGAATCCGGGAGAAGAAGGTTGTGGAGAAGGTGGAGGTGGAGGGGATGGCGGCGCGGCGGCGGCGGCCTGAGGCTGCGGCGGCTTGAGGACGGCGGCGTAGCGAGGGCAGCAGAGAAGAACCCGTGGCCGGGGCAAGGAGTGGCGGCGGCGGCGGTTGGACTCCTTCACCGGCCTTCCTTGAGCAGCCACTTGAGAGGGAGAGCACTCCTTTCTTTCTTCAAATGATGGCTAGGGTTTGTGGGGGGGTGGGGGGGGTCCTTTCCCCTCTTATAGAGCCCATAATGGGCCAAGAGGGGAAAGGGCCCACTTGAGTCCCACAACCCAAAACCCAAAATACTCATAGAAAATAAAGGTTCACAAAAGAAAGGGCTTCACGAATGGGATCCCGAAAAGGGAAGAACCCACCCGAAAGCCTAAAAGAAAGAGGGAAATAAGCGAGGACCCGCTTAAACACGTGCGGGTCAAAAAGTTCATAATAAAGAAACAAAGATAAGCGAAAAGATCCGCGCGCAACGGGCTCCTCTGGCGCCGTGGTATCGTGTCTTGGTGGCGACGGGGGTCGTATGCCACCACTTCACCAACCTCTTTAAAAGGTAGAAAGACTTGAAATTCCTCCTAAAAATGTGGAAAGGTTTGACTAACCTCCTAAAAAGGTAGAAAAGTTTGACCAACCTCCTAAAATGGAGTACTCGTTTTATTCTTCACCTTATAGATAGTTTACATCCATGCTCCAATTTATCTTCACCTAAGTGCTTGCATCCACATAACTCATAAAAATGTGAGAATTCAACCATTTGACTTTCAAAAAATCAAATGGGGTTAGTCTCATAATATATTAAAAATATAAGAAATGATGCATAACATGACTTAGTCATATTTTTCTCACATTCAACCATATAGAAATGGATATTCTCATTTTTTTAGTCTTTTTCAGCACTTAAACAAGATAAATGATCCATGAATGTGACTTATATTTTAGATTTATTAGTCACCGAAGACGTCTTGTGGATAGATGATGGTATTTTGATTATGTTATACAAATCCTAGCCACAGTATCTAAAAAATATCTTATATTAGGTACGAAATGAAGTCCTTAAAGATGATTATGTTGTCAAGATGTGATTCTTTGTATTTGAGGAGATTGACTCAAGGAATAAGATGCAATGAAATCTTTTGCCAAGATAATAGAAATATTAGACGAGTTTCTAATGCTTTTCTCTATGCATAAATACTAACTTAAATGATCAATTAGTGTTTGATAGTTGACCATACATTAAGTCATTCATGAGTCTTATGTGGGTGTGAAGGATTACATGTACACAATAACCAATAGTGAGAGGGTTCCATATGGGAGTTCTTATACACTCCATATCTCTTAAAGTACGTAGTATAGGTTGGCACCTAATGGGCTTGCATCTCAACTTCTTGATTGGACTAAATTTATTCTTAATTAATTAATTAATTAATCTATATGTTGATGTAGGCAATTAATAAACTTACCAATAAGGTGTTTTTGTGTTTATCAAGTTATTAGCTAGTGAGATATATAGACCAAGACAGCCACACACATAAGGTCTATAGATATTAGTAGATACAGGCATAATTGCATACTTAATGTGTATAAATAAATGGAAAACTAAAATATCTCAATGCACCTATAAAAGCTTGCTGAAAATTGTCTCTTTTCTTATTTTTTCTCTTGGTGAATAGTATTGAAGAAGAAATCCAACTATCAGGCTAAACACTAGAATACCTTCGAGAACTCTTTCAAGTGAACCATATAAGTATACATACTAATCTATACTAGATGATATGATCATCAATTTGACTTAATCTATTACATTATTTTTGATATTTTGATCAAATTTTTATATGGCTTATCGACCTCATATCCCAAAAACCCTAGTATTCTTACTTTTGCATTAGTCATCACCTCTATGATAATTTGACTATAGTGTTTAGAAGGTTGTGGGTGGAGGCACTCAGCTCTCCATCCCCCCTATTAGCTTGTGGCTACTTATCTAGAACTATTTTTAAATGCTTATTCAAATTCTTTCCAAGAATGTGTTGGGTTCTGAGGTTGATAAGCCTCCCAAAATTTTTATCAAAACATCGTGTAGTATTAGACAATGAAAATATTTAGGCACCAAGAACATATGATATTATCATCTAGTATCTATGAGAAAACATACTTATATGGTTCACTTGAAGGGAGTTCTTGAAGCTATTGAAGTGTCTAGCCTCTAGTGGTATTCACACGGTCTCTCTGGATGGTTAGCTCTCTTCTTCAAAGCTCTTCACCAAGAGAGAAAGACAATAAAGGAGAGCATTCCCACAAGGCTTCTATAGGTACCTTCAGTCGTGATTGTTGTCCCCCTATTTATAGATATCTGGTATGTGGCTTTGTTATAAAAACCCCTATAATTATGTTTACATCTACCAACATTCATAGACCTTATGTGTGTGACCCACTAGGTTTATAGAAATCACAAGTTAATAATTCTATAGACCTAATAATTATATTTCTACTACCTTGAACAAGGATTTCATCGCATCTAATTCTTTAAGTCAATCTCTTAAAATACCAAGAGCATTCTCATCATGACCACACAATCATCTTTGAGGACTTCATGTCTTATCAAACATATGATGTTTTAGAGATCCCATGGCTCGGGATTCTTAAGTTATTATAAAAATATAGTCACCTATCCACAAGATGTCTTTGGTGTCTCAAAAAAAAGGACCACATACATAGCAATAATATGAATCAATTTGATTGACAGTTATGTTTAATAGAATTCACCGATTTATAATGATAAATTCGGTAAACTCGTTCTCTAAAGATCACCTACTATCAATTCATTGTGGGATGTCTTCACACTCATGGCTACAAGATCAGTCATACTCATCATATGAGTCAAATTAGATAGTGTTATTTTTTCAGATAACTCAATGTCCTCAAATATCTCTCAAATGAGAATGTTTAAAACATATGTTTAAAGACTAATGATATTTGTATTATGATCTCATTATAGTTTACTTAGTCATTACATATGCTCATAGACTTCATTGTAAACATCACACACGAATTAAAATGAATAAATTTTATTTTTAATAAACATAAATGAGATACATGGAAGTGTGATTGGCTTATAGGCGACATTATATCTATCACTAAGATCATATATCTTGCTAGTTAATAACTCCACACACCCTAATCAATTAATAACACTTATTGGTGAACCTTATCAATTATCTATATTAACATATAGATTAACTAATTAGGATTAATTTAACCTCATTGACAAGTTGAGTTTCAAGCTTAATGGGCACTAATCTATACCATGTTCTCAAGGAGTTATAGAGTGTATAAAAACTCTCATATAGAACATTGTCGTGATCAAACACCATGCATGTACAATCTTTCATCTGTGTGAACTCATAAATGATAAGGGTATAATAAATTACCAAACTGCAATCATTTTCTTAAGTTAAGTGGAAGAAATCATTTAAAATATCTTCATTTGATATTTTCACTACCTTCACTACAGATTTAACTGCATCTCATTCCTTGACACTATCTCCTCTAATATTAAGGATAGTTAATCTTATCTTGACCATATGATCACCTTTAAGAACTTCATGCCATATTCAATCCATGATGATTTGGAGATCTTATGGCGATAGATGTGTAAGTCATAGTTAAAATATAATCATTCATAAGCACACACTAAGCTTTGACATGAATCAAAGTCATTGACAATCAGGTATGATATCATTTATGGATTCATAAAAAATGTTTCGGTGAATATTTCTCTAAAGAGCAAGTACTATCTATCCCTGGTGTCTCCACACCAATGGCCACAAGATCATCCATACTCATATGATTTCAATCAAATAGTGCTAGTCTTTTCATAACGTGAAACTTATACTTCCAAATTACAAGATTATTTGTGAAATTTAAGGAAAAAATATTTCATTCTTATGCATATTATCATATTTTGAGTGCATATTTATCATTCTATGTAATTTACTTCAAAAATCTCAAAATGTATCATTATAAGGGATAATCATGCATAAATTAAAATTAAATTTCTAAAATAGATTATTCAAATTTATATTTGAGATTTTACTTGAGTTCTGAATGCAAATAATAAGATCAAATATTTTTATACCCATTCATCTATTTTTTACACTTATTTTTCAAAAAAGATGAGTATATCTTTCAAATTAGAAATTTATTCTCTAGTTTTTTCTTAAATTAAAATGTGTACAATGATACATTATTTAACTTTTTGACAAAAGTAAAATTATGAATTTCAAAAAAAGTTACAATTTAAAAATTTTTTAATTTTTCTAATTTTTAGGGAATTTTTTTATAGAATTTTTCTTTATTTTTAAATTTATTTTAAAAAAAAGATTAAAAAAATACATATTTTTAAGTGTGCACTGAGACGTGGCTAAGGTCGTGACATATGCGATGTGTGTCGCCACATGTAGACATATACATGTGCCACATGGAGCACGCATGGCGCACATGTGATGTGCATCATTTGTGATTAAGTGCCCCTTAAGGACATATAACTATAAAAATTGCATATTTATTTGTATGCAAAAAATTCTATAATTTATTCAACGTTGACTATGTTTTGATTTCTCTTACGCAAGTGATGTGGCGTAACACGATGGAGCATTCAATTTTTGGGATTTAATTGGTGTCGTTGATCGTCACTTAAAGCCGGGGGTACATGGCGCATCACAATTCATTGTCGATTCATTTTAACTAAATCATGTGATCTCACTATTGATTTGAGTAGTTATAATGATTGAGATTAATTACGCCCAATGGACTCTCATGGACACATGTATGAGGCTAGAGCATTCAATGAAGATGTAATAGTAGTTATTACACAATTTTTTGTGTACTAGTGATTATGTGGCAAGAGCTACGCACTCTAATAAAGATCTGATGGCCATGACTTTAAAATATTGATTCGTCTCTCCTCTTATAATTGAAGTCTTTGATACGATCGATAAGCCCCACCCAAATTTAGGTCTATTTTAACCCACATTCTTCAAACCTCTTGTTTCGATTTCATCGAGGAAATAGGAAGAATTCACCGCTTAAACTTTGAATTTTCGTTCTTCGAAACACGAAATGAAAAGCCTTGATCTATCTATTAATTGGATCATTTTGAACACAATTTCGAGTTAAATTTCATTTTTTCCCCTAATCTTTTGTCCTATACTATTAGATTTTAATTTCTCAATCAATAGCTTAGGTTAATTCAATGAACTTTCATAGTTTTCTCTCTCTCTCTTCACCATCAATTTTTCTCTTCTTATTTTGCTATTTGATTTCTCATGTGGATACTAATCCAAATTGAGTGATTTTTCTTCTGTGGATTCCTTATGGAGTTTTCTTCCTAAAAATATCAGTTTCCCTTATTTCTCACCCCCATAGTCCAATTTGATCAATTTTTGAAGATATCTAAAAATTTCCCTGATGCTTGACGAAGTGTTTTCGTGCATCGTTAAATCATGAAAAACGCCGGTCAAACAAAATTTAAAAAACCGAACTCACAAAGATAAGATATAAAATCAAGTAATGTGTAAGTATCGGGTTGATCCATACAGAGCAGGGTTGACTTTAATTGCAGAGTTGACTTGGTCAAACTTAGGTTTAAAAGGGGTTTTAAAGAAGTGAAAATAAGATACAATGAATATAAATAATATAAATAGACTAAATAAGAATTTTTAAGAATTCAATTCTCGGATTTGACAGAGAAAAGTCAAAAGTCAAAGTCAAAGCTTTGACTTTGACCAACACAAGGTGTTCTGTAAAATCGGAGAATCAAATAGAGTCAGAAGATTACGAAAAATATATATTTAGAAACTAGAGAGAAAATGGAATTTATTGATATATAATTCGTGATTTTTGGATAAGAATTGGATTTACTATGAATTATTGAAAATCAACTATCAAAAAATTCCTGAAATGAACACCTCAGATAGGAAATCTTCAAATTGACCGGGCCAATGAAATCCAAATCTTGCAATTTATATGTCAATGTAAAGCTAAGAACTAGAGGAATCTAACAAGACCAAAATTATTGAATTCTAATTTATAAATCAAAAGTAATTGACCCCCAAAGTCAACATTTGACTTCTGATGAAAGATGAATAGTCCTTGGTCAAACATCAAATTGGAGGGTCAAATGAACTCGAAATTAGATGAATTTGCTATCCACGGAAAGCTGATGAAAAGAGAAATCCAATGAAACCAATATCAAGTGATTTGGAATTATACTAAAAGATATATCCTATTTTCAAATTCAGCGACTTTTCAGACTAAAATTTGGGGAAAATGAAGAACACTATGAACTAATTTACAAAATTAAACTTCTAAATCTAATGAAAACTCAAATTACCTCATGATAATTGATCAAATCTTACTACTAACGCTATTGTCGCAAGAATGGGGCTTCATTTCTCGTGGATTGAAGCGAATTTGCTCGGAATTGAAGGGGAAAATTCGATGAAATCAGGAGATTAAATCATGATTATCATGCTTTAATGGCTGCGTCTCTACACTCTTGGAAGCAGAGGATCACGAGAACTTAAGACCTTCCTCGAAATTCGCTGAATTTCTTCACGAATCGATCAAAAGTTGAAGAACAAGAAGGGAGAATACATGCTTTTAAAGGGAAATTTGGCCCAAAAATCGTGGCTGATTGATGCGGTCGTGGGGGCGGATTGCAAGGGTCGTGGGAGCGATTCCCTTGGGCAGCTTCGTGGCTTCAGTTCCACGATGAATCGGCCTTGATTTAGCGGTCAAATAGCCCCGATCGTGGGGTGATCGGGCCACGATTGAACCACGATCGTGAGGCACGATCGTGGTTAAACCTCAATCGCTGATGTACGATTCAATTGGAAGAACCCTGACGTTGATTCCGCGATGTCGTGGCTCCGGAGTTTGGTGCTGAATGCGCCACTATCGTGCGCCAATCAGGCCACAATCGCCGCGCGATCGGGCCACGATCGCGTGTCGATCGTGGTTCTTCGTTAGATACGATCCACCGTCCGATGGCGATCTCACGGTAGATCGTGATCGCGCGTCCGATGAAGATCGGGCGCTCCAGAAAGCTCCACGTGTCGCCATAGTGAGGCAAAGTCGCGATGGTGAGATGACCGTCCGATGAAAGTTGATGCTACCTCACGCTGCAACGTGTCGCCCATCCAGCATCTCACTTAAATACGATATCACGCACGTGCGTTGATGGATGATCGAGTGGACTCAGGTCCACGCGATAGATGGTTTCCACTTAGATCCGACGCCAGCCATGTTGCCACGTCGCCTGCAACATGAAAATTGTGTGGGAACATAGTCCCACACGGAGAAAAAATTGGGAAAAGGTAAGCTTAAGAGATGGGGTGCGGTAACGCATTTTCGTTACCGCCCCAATCTCCTAACCAAGGGCCCACTAACACGTGGGCCCTCCATATGCCAACCCTACCTGCCACGTGGCACCCCTCACGGGCGTCCGCGTGGACCCGCGTGGACACGCGTGGCCTCTTGCCACGTGTCCTCGACCTGTGCGCCACCTGCACCCCGCGTGGGCCACCCGCGACCCTGCCACGTGGCCTCAGTGCCGCATCGCATCCATGCGGTGGTCCCCACGCCACATCAGCTCCGCCACGCCATGTCAGCTCCCGCTATTGCCGCTCACCACGTCATCACCTGCGGTAAGTAAATCCCTTTTTGGCGATTTTAATTAAGGAATATTGATATAAAAATCAAATAATAAATCAGAAAAAAGGGCATAAACTTAGAAATTCATAACTTTAAATGTAGAACTCCTTTTTAATCCAAATTTTCTCCATTGGGTCAAAAATATCTTCCTTTCTAACATCATATCATTTAAAATATAGTTTCAAAGAAGAAATCAAGATGAATTAAAAATTACTTAACTCATTTCTTAATAAATATTCTAAATCATAAATTCATCTTGAGATTATCTTTCAAAACATGCACTAAAGTCAAAATCATTCAATAAAAGAGATTAACTTCTATTAATTTAAACTTAACAAAAGATTAATCATCTATTAAGCATGAAATTACCCCTAATTTATGCATAAATATCAACTTTAGTGAAAGTGACATACCAATGGAGAAAATTCCTAAAAAGTATGATAACATGCATCATATTCTCATTAAAATAAGCATGAATATGAGTTAATTAGGATAAGAATTTAAGTTATAAATGCATGTTATCAATGCTCCATGGATTCGACCCTTACTCACCATTATGACAATTAATTTATTATTAAATCCTCAAATTAATGAGTTTAGAAATCATTTTGACACGCGGATATGTGTTTTCAACAATCGCACATTCTTGCTTCATCATCTTTCGGGATATTTTAATGTCCTTCTTGAATATTCCTCAAACACTAATTTTTTGAACAAAGGTTTGAAGAATAGTGATCAATCTATTATGATCTCATAATAATTCACCAGGTCATTGCATATTGTCATTGATTTTAAAGACTAGTCATTGTAGAGATCTACACTAGAATGACAATGTATAATTTTTTTAGCAAGGAAAGACTTAACAAGAAGCTTAAAGAATTTAGTATGGTCTCCCTTACTACATATAGTTGGACATTTGAAAATTGAGTTTCAATCATGGGCATCATCAGATAGACAAAACATGAACCCTTTGTGAATGGGTTTGGCCATAGAGTACTTGGAGGGCTAACATTTAGGGGATAACATGGCAACCTTGGCACATAGTGTTTTCAAACAAATAAAATTAAACTACAAAAAGGTAAAAAAAAACATTAAACCCAATTCATCTCTTATACACTCCTTTTTAAGGTAACTTAATAATTACTATTTTTGTGATTTGTGATATTATTTCAAATTTTTGCTAGCACGATAGAGACTTCTTATAACTTTACTACCAAGGATGTGGCATTGGAAACTTTATTTCTAAGTTTTGGATCCATTTTAAGAAAGAATGTGAGATGCCATGCATTGGAAACTTATTTTGTAGAAGGTCTTAAGAAGCTTGATATGCAAACCTGAACTCCAATAAGGTATATATACAATGAATCTATGAATATATCACAAGTAGAGTCTTGCAACCACTAGGAAATCTTCTATTCAAACCTTTAAAACTTGTGAAAGCAATGAAAAAGAATTCCCGAAGAATTTATTAGAAAAGATGGCAAATGATTTTCTAAATTCTTGAAAGGACAGCTATGCCATCGCAACCAATGATTGGAAATTTTGAAGTTGTTCAAAGATGGACATGAGGTTTGCAAAGATAATACCCAATTCTTGAGTATATCAAAGAATATATCCACATCAACAATGCTTAGTATTCTAGATGCATTGATGGTGATATTGGATTCCCAAAATGAAAGCTTGGAAAAACTTCCTAATTGTGGATTACAATCAAGATTAAATGCACAACAAGTAATGGTGTCAAGAAAATATATGTTGCAATGAAAGAGAAGGTATTGAAGTATGTAACTATTCTCCTAAAAAGCTTGCTTATGCTATTGCCCCGATGTTAGATCCCCAATACAAGCTCACTTGTAGTTTGCTTGTGGAGAGAGATTTTGTTAATTGTACCTTACTTTGCTATTTTAAAAATGCTGTAACTATTAGTGAAAGTGAATGCAACATTGACATCCAGTCGTCAAGAACTGAAGCTTTAATGAGTGAGAACAACGATGGAATCCAAGTCCTAGACATTCTCAAGCAACACCGACTGATGCAAAGGAAGTTATCAAATCCCTTTCAAAGAAGCTTTAAGAGTTTATAAATGATAGCATCAACATTGATGCATTGAAGTAATGACATAGGGTTAGGTGCCACACCTTGCAATCCTGGCTAAATGTTTTTCTCTCAACTCTTGCTACAAGTACTAGAGAAAGCATTTTCTTTGCCAAACAAGGTATAATGTCATATAAAATGGTCATGCCTTTGAAGTGTTGGTCAATAGAGGATGAGGAGCAAAGTTTTGGCATGATCAACAAAAATGATAATGAAACGTCATGTGAGTAATGGTTATCAAGATTATTTATTTTTCACTCATTTGGCTTATACGTGAGGTTATCCAATTGCCTGCCGGTCAGTCATCGGCTCAGTTTGCGTTTCCCTTGTCTTGGCCTTCTATGGTCATTACTGGATAATCATCTCATCATGTGAACGATGATATGAACAAATGTGATGATGCTTAGAATACATATATGTGCGTGTGTCTGTGTGTTCAAAAATTTAAGGTCACAGGTTAGTGTGTTTGCATGGAGAGGTCGCCATGAAATGGCAAGAACATACTTCCGGTCGAGGTTTCGAGCTGACCATGAACTCGAACGCCCGACCCTACGCTCAAGTACTCCGCTAGTTTTCGGGTGCGACGATTAGAGGCCGGCAGGCCGCATAGTAAATCGGACCCTATCTGCCCTAGTTTTTGGTCTTCGGCTTCCTCTTGCCATGGAGTCGATGACAAACGGGGCACAGACCCTTTGACCCGTGTCCTTCGCCTGGGAAGAAGAGCTTCTCGATCCTCGGCCCGAGCTCCAGGCTCTACGTTGAAACGAGGCGAAAGATGAACCTCGCTCGAATCGTTGGTTCCCAGGGAGTGAACAGGCCATTACGAAATAGATTAATAGATGCTATGGGAAAACGTTTCGGAGAGGACGAAGCTGCCCTTCCAGTCTTCAGCGAGACGAAGGAGAGGACGGAGGCGGAGAAGGTCCTTGAGAAGCTTTTTGTCAGTCTTTGTCAGTGAAGCGACGAGAGTTAAGGAGAGGCAGGCATCGCTGAATGGATGTTGCAGCGGGCGAGTGCAAAAACGGTAGTGGCAGTCAGCAGACGCGTGGAGAAGATCAGGTAATAGCCCACGCGGAGTGCCCCAAAGATCCGCCTCTGTGGGGGACCTGGGCGACTTCGATATCCCCACGTAACTCAACTCTCTCGTCTGCAGTCTGTCGGGACTTGATGACGAGCAAGGGAAAGACAAGCCATTTGAGCATCGACGACCCATTTTTAGGTCGTCTTCAAGAACTAGAAGGCCGCCCCGTTATTTATCTCGACACGACGCACACAGTAAAAATCCGCGGCATTAACGGCAATGAAATGGAGTTGTCTATTTATTTCCCCGGAAGACGACGATCAAGCCATGAGACCGGCGACGAACCTCACCCCCGTCGCCGGCAACCACTGGTTCCCGTCGATAAACTGGGCGACGGAGAAGTTGGCCGCCTGGACCGGGTCAGTGATAGCATGAAAGCCCGGCCACTGCACTCGGCCGCTGAGGCCCGATCCCGGCCCGTAGTTCATGTACTCGCCGTAGAAGAGCGTGTTCAGGGCGAAGTCACCGGCCCACTCCATCCACCCCTCCGGCTTGATCCCGTCTCCCAGATACGACTGCATTACGACGGTCCTCGAATACTGCTTCCACGGCCGTCCCAAATAAGTAATCGGCAGTTCCGCCGTCGCCGTCGCGTTTGCACCGCTCCCGTCGACCGTGATATTGCACCCGTGGATGGAGAAGCCCGTGTTCTGATCTTCGTACTTGCGGCCCTGCGCCGTGACGGAGTTTTTCTGCTTGGGCAGAGGGCGGCGGGCGATGATGGAGCAGCCCTGGAAGACGGCGGCGGCGTTGCCGAAAATGAAGTCGATGGTGCCGGCAATGCGGCACTCCCTGTAGAACTGCCGGAGGGAGTGAGCATAGAGCGTGTCCTGGTACCCTAAGAACTCCACCTGGAAGAGCACCGACAGGTCCGAGTCAGATCGGAACGCCACGGCCTGGTGCTTCGCCGCCCCGGCCGTATTTTCCACCGTCAGGCCCCGCGCGATGAACCCCTTCCCCGAAACCGCTGCGCAACAGATTGCGCGTTATTAAAAAAATACGACTAGCTGACTAGCTGTTGATAGGGGATTTAATTTGATTCTGGCGTCGTTGATTCTTTATTTGACGGGTGTTCACGACGCTGACTAAAGTAAAGATTGAGATTTACCCAGTGTAGCAGAGCGGTATGTCGTCCATCCGTCGACGTAATTGCGGTCGCCCGAGATGACGGTGGCTTCCATACCGTCGCCGATGAGGACGACGTTCCACTGCTTCTTCTTGATCTCGATGTTCTCCTTGTACAACCCCTTCTTCACGTAGATTACGAACTTCTTATTGCTCTCCAGCGGCGCCGCCTCTACGGCTTCTGCGACCGTGGCGTAGTCGCCGGTGCCATCCGCCGCCACAACCACGTCGGGCTGAAATGATGTGGCGGTGCCCTGAAGAAAACGCCGTTCCTCCGTCCCGACCCAGGTCGGAAAATCCAAGAGCTTCCTGTTGCTGTTCTTAGTCGCCCTTTGGTCGCCGAAGTCGACCGTAGGAATCTGTGAGAGTACCTGGTAGACCAGCGACGAGATGGTACCGAGACTGCCGAGTACGAGCGACTTGACGACGTCGTCGGTGTCCTGGAGACTCTCGGAGCAGGTTTCCTGGTTACCAAGCGCGGCGCTGAGCCAGGAGCGCAGGTCGTAATGCGCGTTGCCCGTGCCCACCGAGAGCTTCTCCGTGGCCGATTGAGTGGTGGGGGAAGAACTGGACAAAGTCCAGTCGAGCTCGGTTGATGAGAGGGAGAGGAGATCGACGCAGTCTTGGACGGCGGAGGCGGCGCGGCGGTCGTTGCCGAATAGCGGCCCAGAGAAAGTTGAGAGGATAGAAAGGACGCTGCCGATCTCGCCGAGAGTGGATTTTATCGTGGACACGAGGAGCGGAGACGGGGAGAAACCGGCGGCGGACACGTCAGCTCTCCCTGCGTGGAGAGCAATGACGAGGAGGAAGAAGGGGAGGACTCTGGATCTCATTGTAGGAAGAGTGTGCGTGCGTGCGTGCGTGTGTATCTGTGAGGAGAGGAGAAAGTTTCACGATGTCGTACTGAAATACAGGTCTTGGCTGAAAGTTTGGAAGAAAGCTACTTAAATAGCGCCGCGAGCCGGCAAGTGGTGGACAGATGAGAAAGAAAAAAGAGGAGAGAGAGAAAGAGGTTGCAGAGCAAGCGCGTGGACAGACCGCAGAAGAAGGAGACAGACAGAGACAAGAGACTAAGCGCGTCGAAGTAGACTGATGGGTAGAGAGAGAGAGAGAGAGACGGTGGTTTGAGTGTGCCGACGATCCGGCCCCACAGCGCAGCAGTGAGAACTAAGAAGCCGGGGGCAGAGGGAGGCGCTTCTTGATCGAGCAAGCAAGGCCAAGTTATATTAGACAAGTGTATGACGCCGTCGGCTTTCGACGGAGAAAATGGGAGCTTCCTTGCGTAAGGATTCAACCCAGTCGCCGACAACAGCCATAACTCAGAGACCTTTTGTTTTACTCCTCTGGGCTGTAGTCACAGGCAGATGGCGTTCCTCTCAAGTCCCTCGCTCATGAAAAGATAGAAAAGGAGATGCTCCCTTGCGCAGCGCCACATACTGAAAAATCATTTGTGCCAAGGACGTATACCGTCCCACACGGAACTCTCGCCGTCCGTCCGGCCCATCGCTCTCGGATTCGGCTCCTAGTTAATGAAGGAGTCTGATTAGAACCAGGGATGCGTCTTTGTTCGGACAGACTCGGCTGGGCTGCGCTGTAAGGCGTCCACTAAGCCATGGAAGTCACATGGGTTTCCATGACTCAACGCCGAATCGACTATACTTGAATGCACCTCCAATCTTTTCTTCTTTCATTCCGCTCCTACATGCAGCCGCTTTTTCTTTGTCTCTCTCCCCTATGCGTGGCCACACAGAATTGTCCGGGCTAGTAAATGCGACCCATGCGCCGGAGCAGTCCTCGCATTGATATCCAATGAAATCTCCGGCTCGCAACGCGTATTCCGGCCTCCCGTTTTCCAGCCCACGGTCAATTATAGAGCCTTGTCCAACTTCGGTTTGTGCTCTGAAATAATATCCGTCTGTTCCGACGTCCCTTCAGTCCGATCCGGATGAAATGACAAAGATAATAATACAGGGCAATTTATGGAACCCCGGGACTGGTTACGAAGAGAAGAGATGCCGGAAAGTAGCGGCCGTCCGTCCTCGACGGGGGTCGTTGGTACCGGAAGGGGCCAGCATATTCGGGTCGCTCTCAAGACAGAGGGATGCACAGCGACTCGGATTGTGTCGTGACTGGATCAATCGATCGGCTTTCATTAAAATAATAACAGGGATGTCTTGGGCAGAAGATTGGAATGAGTGTAGACTCTGGTCCGCAACGAACGGTGAGGAGGACAAGGTTTTTGCAGTGCAATGAACTTGGACTGACCAGCCAATCCCTGCGGATCATGCAGCTCAAGCAGGTAAAAAAAATGTCATACTTCTTTGACTAGTCTGCCTCAGCCTGTCTTGAAGACCGCATAAGGCGACTAAGCACTTGTTTATTTTGGCTGCCGAATAGGCCAACCAGCGCTAGCGACGAGCAGCTCATAGATCAAGAACCACCAGATAATTTTAATAATGGTTTAAAAATTGCCTCCTCGCCTGGCGCATGTGGGGATCATGGAAAGTTCTTTTCATTTTTTTGAAAAAATTCATGATATTTTGGTAAAAATGGTTGGGGGATTGGTAGTAATATTACTATTGATGTTGTCCTCTACTTTTCCCTACTTCATGAATAGTCCATTGGAGCACAAATATTGAAGCACAACATCTAGTGAAGGACACTCGATCATGGATCCACAATATTGAAGCAAGGTTGATTTTGGATGAATTGAGATCCTTCGTCTCTAGAATTTCAATATGTGTATATGTCTAAAGAAGTTTCAAGTTGAAGTCAAACTTGCATGGTTAGGGAAATGGGGATGTGAGGAAGAGAGGAAAGATAGATAATATCTTAGTGCTCATCTCCTTATATTTGATGAAGCATGGTGGATATCGATGACTAACTATCTTTTACATCTGTAATTTGAGTTGATGTGTACATCCAATCTCATCCCTAAAATATGACGAGAAGTGTAGTTTTGTTGGTACGCTTGTAGAAAAGCACAAGAAGTTGACGAGTCAAATTCATGTGATTGTTAAAACCATAGAATCACCAATCAAAGAAAGTCCAAACTGCTTAATTGATAATCAATTTTAGTATAATTCATCAATATGGGCTGAAATCCACAAAAAATTAGGGTTGACTTTAAACAAAGTAGATGATGAAATGAGGTGAAAATATTCAGAAAATATATAGAAAAGCATAAAATTAGATCTCTCCAATGAATAGAATTCTAGGCCATTTGGATTTAAAACAAAGGATAAGTTTGAGAGAGAGATTAGAGAGAAAACTTTGCAGAAGAGGAGAGGGAAAATGACAAGAAAATTTACTGCCATTTAACCTACCATGCACAAAATAAATATAAAGTTATAGGATGATGGACTATAATAAATGAGGCACACCAACTCAGAATTATAAAAAATTCCTCCAATGTTTTCTCAATTTGAAAAAAAAACCAAATTGGAAGCCTTTGGAGAAAGTCAGCCCTCAAAGTGCTTATGCTCCCTTATTCCATCATTAAATCTTGATTTTCATAGCTTAAGAGAAGCATAATATGAGTTTAACATATAATAAAATCAAGAGATTCAAGGACCTTGGCATCAACAAAGTTCAACCTGATGAGTCTTTTCAAGAATGAAGTCATTAGAGGAGAGAGAGTTTTAAAGATAGATAAGTATTAGAAATGTTGTAGCCTTCGAATTGTCTTAAGTGATGATTGGGGATCATGCCACATCATCACCTCATATTGAAGAAGAAAATTTCTAGTTTGATCTGTGTCATTGGATCACAATTGCAGGATCACTATAATTGTCTTGAATCTTATAAAAGATTTGGTCTATCTAATAAAGTCGATGAAGATCCAACTACCGTCATTCCGTCGTGTGTTGCAAAATGTGGAAACTGTGGCCCACACTTCTTGTTAGTAAACCAATCTTTGCCATGATCCCCCTTTTGGCTATTTAAGTGAATACTAGCAATCCAAATTAAATCTATGCATTTGACATTCTTGATGCAGCCATGTCACCTACACATGGTTTAGTCCCACATTGGTTGTATTTGTAAACATTCATTTATATAAAGAAAGAGAATAAGTTCAATAAAAACTCTAGTTGAGTAATTATATGACTTAAAACTTACACTCCCCTTAATCAAGTACCACACACTGTTGGCACGCTTTGTTGCTCTTATGTGTTGCCATGTGTGTAGGAGCTTCTAGGTCAGCTATACCACATCAGTTATGCCTTACAAGCCCCATTTTTTTATGTAAGCTTTAAATAAATCCAAGAAAAAAATCATAAATTTTGGAAAAGCTTAGAAATTTTAATATTATTTTTAAAAATAAGCTATTTTCAGTGAAATTTTATGAAACTACATAATCTATATTATCATATGACTTATAAACTTCAAGAATATATACAAAGAAGATGAATAATTTGACTCAGTTTGATTTTAAAATCAAACTTAGTCAAATGTAAGTATACCAGCTTTCCTTTTTGTGTGTCTTCTTTGCTTCCTTGAATCCACCTAAATCATGGAAATAATTCACACTCAAGAAATTAATTAGATCCAAAGTGTTTGAATCTTTTTGCAAGGCCAAGCACAATTAAAATAAAATTAACATTCAAATAATGAAAAATGAGAACTTAGTTGAAAATGTCATGATATATGCATAAAACTAGGAAAATCTTATGATAATATGCATTACAATGATATAACTTTGTGTCAAATGATACAATTAAGCAGGAATTTGTAAGGACGAATGCATGTTACTAGGAGTCAAGGCATCAAGTTGAAGAGGAAATTATACACTCATTCACAATCTTCTCATATCCTTAGTTTGATCTTTTTGTATGCGTGCAAAGATTATATGAGCTCATTTAGCAAATTAAATATGCATGAGTATGAAGTTATCATCCATACTCTTGTACACCAAGATAAGAATTTGATAAATTTATGCATATTACTATTACTAACTATCATACACATGATATATAAATAAATATTACATTATCATATGTCATTACTAATCATACTATTAAATTATACTTTATCATGGTTATTACATATATCTAGTCATGATCATTACAACCATGCATAAATGCATGCTTACATTTATATACATTTTATACATAGAAACATGAGAGTTATTCATCAACATTTGCATCATATCCCTGACTTTCCCTTGACGATATCTCTATGTTGTCTAAGCACCTATTGGTTTCTCTTTCAAATTTGGCCAAATTTTCTATCAACTCCTCCTATTCAACATCATCTTTATCTAAATATGATCCTCCACATGCTCTATCAATTTTTCTCTTAGCATCACCATTTAATCCATCATAAAAACATTTCAATAATTGCCACCTATTCAATCCATGATGATCACACTTAAAAGTTAAATCCTTAAATCCTTCCTTGATTGAAGTCATCACAAAATGACTCATTTCTTCAAAAAAAAAATTCAATGGCCCTTCTTTCTTGTGATGGTAAAGTTGAATTCCCATGAGTTTTTCGTCTAGGCATATGATTATTAGCTTTATTCCATTCATGCAATGGGCATTCACTATATGCATGGTCTCTAACTAAGTAGTTACAACATTGAGGGTTTTGCATCTAAATATAGAATGATGAAAAGGAAAGGAATTTAATGCTCATGGATCATTCACAAAATTTAGTTTTGCGCCTAAGAAGATATGATGGTGATAACAATTAGAGGCAGTCAATATTAATTTCAATTCAAAGGAAAATTATTTCTTTCTGATATAAAATAAAAATAAAATAAAAAATAAGAGAAAGAAAAGTACTAACCTCAATGACACATTGCTCCCGCCAATGATGCCAGTTGATGAACTCAATTTCGGGGTATTTTAATCATTGTTTTGAATCGATTTCATGCAAAAAAATATTTATAACTACTCACTTTGTATAAAAATTAAGAGTAAGAGTTGAATCCTCAGGGAGCCTAGGTAATGAGATTAGCACTTTTAGGGAGTAGAGATACTATTATATGGAAAAATAATGGTAGAAGAGATTTTTGGAGAAATATGAAAGGACTAAGAAATAAAATATGGAATGAACGAAATTAGAAATAGATATATTTTTCTATTCTATGAGAAATAATTAGAAAAATATTGAGAACATAATGATTGAATTAAGATATGAGAATGATGAAATAGAAGATGATGGAAGAATGGTGAAAATAGGGAAATCAGGTAATTAGGAAATCGGTAATAATGAGAAATTATTTGAAGAAAAGAGAACAAATCTAAAATAGAAAAAGAGAAATAGGGTTTCAACTATCCATGGAGAGGATTTAAAAAATCTCCCTATAGACTATCCGACGATTACACCCAAATCTCCCTATAAATTGAGATGCTCTTCGACAAAAAATGTATTCTTGGATTTTTTTTTTTAGTAATCAAACTATCTAGACACCACCATCCTTGAATCTCTCACTTTTTTCTTCTTCTAGACTCATTTCCACGTCCAAGGAGTGGTTGAAAGTGAGATTTTATTGGAAGAATTGGTAGAATTCGCCTCTTGAATGCTGATGATACTCTTTGAAATCACGGAATAAAAATCCTTTGATCCGACAATCAATTGGATCATTTTGAATGCTATCTCGAGTTAGATTATGTGTTTTCTTCTTAATCTTTCATCTTGTATCATTAGATTGTAATTTAGAATCTTAGATTAGGTTAATTTTAGATTTTATTTTAGATTTCTCTCTCTTCATGTTTCGAAATTTCTACCTAATTCGCTATTTGATTGTTCCGTGAATCCTGATCCAAATCGAGCGATTTTTTATTCCGTGGATTCGTCTTTGAGTTCTCTTTCCAAATCTATTAAAATCCCTAATTTCTCGCCTCATTTCATTATTCAATTTGATCGAATTTCAAATAATACCTCTAAACTACCTTAATTCTTCGTGCATTTGACCCTTATTCACCACTATACTCCTTGATTTGTGATTAATCTTTAAAATTGGTGAGTGATAACATGCAATTTCATGCATTAATATCATGCATTTTATGCTTTTCTTCTTTAAAATATAATCATAAATGCAGGTTATTATGATTCAAAATGATTAAATTGAAAAATTATATGGTTTAACATATATTCTTGATTTTTATAAATTAATATCATTTTATGGGTATTTTAATGACATTGATTTATCAAGAATATATATTTTGTTAACATTTTTTCTTGATTTTTTTAGAATTTTATGAAAATTTTTAGAAATTAAAATCTTTAAAAAGAGGAATTTTTTTGAAGAAAATAAAATATATAAAAATAGGGAAATAGATAAAAAAGAAGAGAGGAGAGAGAATCATTCTCTCTCTCTTCTCTCTCTCTTTCCCTCCTCTCTCTTCCTCTCTCTCCCGCTGTCTTTCTCTCTCTCTGTCGCGTCTCCTCGCGACAGAAATTGCTTCCGTCCCGACGAAAACTCCTCCTCTCTCCCGCGCTCTCCTCTCTTCCTCCCATTCCTTCTGTCCTTTTCTTCCCCGCGCATGTGACACAACGACTTAGTGCGGTCGTTAAATATGTTAACAAAATATAATTCCTAACTCACTATGATCTAAAGATATGAAATCAAGTACAGTAAAAAGTACGGGTCCAACCACAAAGAACACGGTTGACTTTTTATCAAAGAGTTGACTTGGTCAAACTTAGATCTAATTAGGGTTTCAAAAAATGGAAAGTGATATTTTATTAATGGAGATGATATTAATATATGAGAAAAGATATTTTAAGAATTTAAGAAAATAATTGAAGAAGAAAAATCAAAAGTCTAGGTCAAAACGTTCACTTTGACCAAACTATGACTTTCTATAAAATCAAAGAGGAAAAAGGTGAGAAAATAGTATGAAAATTATATATTCAGAAACTAGAGAAAAAATAAAAAAATTTGATAGAAAATATGTGATTTTTAGAGAAGAATTGGATTTACTATGATTTATTGAAAATCAGTAATCAGAAAAATCCCGAAATGAAGACCTCGGTTAAAATAGTAAAATTGACTAACCAGATGATATCCAAATCTTACAACTTACATATGAATAGAAAGCTTATAATTTTTTGGAAGATTTCAGAGAGACCAAAATTGTCGAATTTTACCTTGTATTTTCAGAGTAATTGCCCCCGCAAGTCAACGCCGAAATTCGGATTAAAAATGAACAGTTGTTGGTCAAATGACAAATTGATAGGCCAATGTTGATGAAATTTTATGAATAAAATATCCGCGGAAATCTTATGGAACAAGGAATCCAATGAAACCAAAATTGAATGATTTGGACATAAGATAAGGGAGAAATCCTTGTTGGAAAATCAGCAAAAATCTGCTCTCAAATTTGGGCGAAAAGATGAAAATTCCGATTTCCAAACTCTAATTACCTATCTAAAGCTAATCAAAACTACATAAATTGAAAGGATTACGAAGGAATCACTCTACTAACCCGATTGACAAGAAGGTTGGGCTTCAAATCGCATGGATTGAAGAGTATTTCTCTGGTTTCTTCTTTGACTTGCGTTCAGCATTGAAGGGGTGATTATGATCGATTCTCACAATGATTCGTGATCAATCCTGCCTCAATATGATCGCAATTGAGTCTAGAACGTAAGGGAATCACGAAGAACTTCATATTTTTCTGCAAAAATGCTTAATTTCTTCACGTTTCAATCAAAAGATAAGTTTTCAAGGAGGAAGAACATCTATTTATAGAAAAATCATCGCGAAAAATGAGAGCCATCGGATTCGCTGAAGATTATTGGATGGCTGCGATTGCGCAAAATCAGTGGGCCACGATCCCACGACGCGGATTCCTGATAACATGCAATCTTAACATGATAAAACATGATTATTAATGCAAATTAAGGCATAAAACATTACATTTATGTGCATGTTATCATACTTTGAGTGCATTTCTATCATTCCATGCAATTTCATGTTATAATCTCAAAATGCATTAATTTAGGGTTAATTATGATGAATTCAAGATTAAAGATTTTATAATCTATCTTTACTTGAGATTATAAGTGGTTTTTAAAGTTAAATAATGAGAGAAATCATTTTTATGAACATTCATTTAATTTTCTAAAGTTAAAATCGTAAAGAAATGAATGTATTTTTGAAATAAGAATTAAATCTCTTGTTATTTAAATAATTTGACTTTTTAGAATGATAGATAATTAAATTTCAGATCAAATGAAAGAAATTTGGATTCATTTGGAGTTATATTTTGAAAGTTATGAATTTTCCAATTTTTAGGGATTTTTCCTGATTTTTCTGGATTTTTCCGATTTTATTTTCGATTTAAAACGTTTTTAAATAATAAAAATGAATTAAAAAAAGGGGCAAAAAGCGGACGAATTCTGCGCGGGACCCGCGTGGATGCGATGTGGCATGCAAGGCCACGTGGCAGCGCCACGCGGGCCCACGTGGCGCCTACGCGGTGTATACATATATTTATATATTTTATAGTTTATATAATGGTAAATTCAGCCTTCCGTATATCCGAAGGGTATTCAACCCACTAATCTGTCGGGTCTTATAAACCCGACTTGCCTCTTTAATTTTTCCCGTGTGGGACTAAGTCCCACACAGTTATTTTTATTTCAGGCGACGTGGCTGACGGAGGAGCGTTGGACCGGCGGCGCCTTGGAAATCCGCGCGTCGATCGTGTGGACGCGCGGACCACCGATCAGAGATTGAGCACGTTTCTTTTAATCGGAAGTTATAACGGTCGTGATGCAATCACGCGGGGAGCATCTGATGCGTCGGATCAAGATCCAACATCGAAGATCAAACGTGTTTTATCACGCATCTTTTATAGGCTTCATCAGAACCGTCCATCGTGATCCGACGGTTGCGATTTAAACAAAACGGTCCACGATGGACCGTTTCATCGTAACCGTTGATTAAAATAAATCAACGGTTACGCCCAATTTGCCTATAAAATGAGGTGTTCTTCGATTTTTGTAAGCATTCTTAGAGGATTTCGCTTAATCGACCCATCTAAACCCTTCCTCTCTTGAATCTCTCACTTCTAATCTCTTATAGACTCGTTTTTGCATCCACGGAGTGATTAAAAGTGAGATTTCGTCAATCGATCAAGGAGAATTTGTCTCTTGAACACCGATGTTCACATTTGAATTCCCAGAATGAATAGCCGTCGATCCGGCGATCAATTGGATCAATTTGATCGTTATCTCGGGTTAGAAAACAAGTTTTCCCTCTAATCTATGGTCATGTATCATCAATTTTTAGTTTAAGATCTTAATTTAGCTCAATTTCGTTTTCAATTTCAATTTGTGTTCTTCGCGATTCTGAAAATTTCATCCCACTTCACTCTTTGATTTCTCCGCGATTATTAATCCAAATGGAGTGATTTTTGATTCCGTGGATAGATCTTTGAGTTATCCTTCTAAATCTACCATTTTCCCTAATTTCTCACCTCAATTCATCGTCCAATTTAATCAATTCCCAAAAAATATTTCAAAAATACCTTAATTCCCTGTGGATTCGACCCTTATTTACCATTATGCCACTCAATTTGAGTTAATTTCCCCAAATTGGTAAGTTCGGTATTATTTTAAAAACGAGACCGTGTGAAATCGACGACCTCGTGATCTCATCTCGTCAATTCCACTTCTCTTGATTACGACCATCCGATCTTCATCGGCGTATCCTTGAGCCGCCACGTGTCGATTCGTGGTTCACCGAGTGCACGATTAAGTTGTTGTCGTCGGATTTCATTAATGAGATCGACGGCTGCAAAATTTTCACGTGCGCTGATCGTGATCAGGTGGATCGGAGTCCACGAGATCAACGCGTGTCGATTGTCGCGCTTTGATCCGACGTGTCTCGAGATGTCACGTCGCTTGTGAACTTTGAGAGAGCGGTTAATCCCACAGAGAGAAAAATAAGGGAAAAGAGAGAGTATATAAGGTAGAAGGGCATAACCCTTTGCGTCACCCTCATGGGCCTAGTACGCCCCCCCCCTATTTTACATGGGCCCACTATACCTGTGAACCCATCAAACGTGAGCCCACTTGTCTCCTTGCGCCAAGTAGGCGTCCACATGGGTCCACGTGGGCTCGCATGGCTCCGCCACGTGTCTACTCCACGTCAGCTTTGCGCGGGTCCCGCAAATAAATAAACCCTTTTTGCAATTTTTTTAAGGAAATAAATCCAAAAAATACCTTAAAAATCAAAATAAAATCCAGAAAATTCTATAAAATTCAGAAATTTATATCCTCATTTATATAACTCCTTTTTACTTCAAATTTTCTCCATTGGATCAAAAATTTCTTCATCTTTAATATCATGCCACCTAAAATATAAATTCAAGCAAGAAAATAAGGTGAATTCAAAATAATCTTAAATAAATCCCTTTGATTATTTAAAGTGATTCATCTCATTATTCTCTTCCTCTTATTTCTTCTTTTAATCATCCACTAAAGTCAAAATAAAATCAATAAAAATGGTTAATTTCCACTTGTTTGACTTTTCAAAAGGTCAAACATTAAGAAACACATAATTAACCCTAAATAATGCAAAAATATGGACTTTAGTAAAATGGCATACCAATAGAGAAAATTCATAAAACTATGATAACATGAATCATAATTACATAAAATAAGCATGAATATTAGTTAAATATGATGAGAATTCAAGTTAAATATGCATGTTATCAGCATGCATGCACGCGTAAGGGAGAGAGTGAGATTTCTTCCTCCTCTCTTTCTTCTGGATCCCCTCTCTCTCTCTATTTCGCTCCCCCTCTCCTGCCTCTCGCCTCCTCACACACGCGTGCATGCGCGCTTGAGGGGAAGAAAATTTTCTCCCCGTCTCTCCCATTCTCCTTCTCTCCCCTGCGCATGCGTGCGCGCATAAGGGAGATTTCTTTCCCCTCTCCATCACCTCCCTTCTCGCGCCTCTCTTCCACGAGCGAGAGGGAGAAATAATGGTGACGGAAAAAAATTTCGTCGCCTCTCTCCTTCTCGCGATGGAGGGGGGAACCTCTCCCCTCTCTTTCTTCTTTTCTTCTCTCTCCCGTTCTCTCCCTCTTTATCTCTTCCTCTCCCCGGTCTCTCTCTCGTTCCTTCCTTCCCTCTTCCTCTTTCTCGTGCAACGGAAACAGTATCCGTCTCGCATGCCTCTTCCTCTCCTTCCTCTCCCCCTTACATGTGGGCGCGCATGAGGGGGAGGAGAAAATCTTGCCTCCACTCTCTTCCTCTCTCTTCCTTCCCTTCTCTCTTCTCCTCCCATCTCCAAACTCTTCCGCAGCCTCAAAATTTCTTCCGCGCCATTTTTTCCCTCTCTCTCATGCACGTCCTCCACGGATTTTGCCATCGTGTAGAGAGAGAGGAGAGAGGAGAGAGGAAGGAGAAAATGATCCATTTTATTATTTTAAATGCGCACAGTTTGGCCGCGGCCGAAGCGGGTTGACCGGCATGATTGGAGGAGAGAGAAGATGATATCAACGACCATAAATGTTGCAGATTAAAACCTTGATATCCGATGATCTTGATGGAGTTAGGAGCTGAAATTTCGTGGGCATGATTGTCGTTTCAAGCTCCACGAATCTACTGGGGCTGATTTAAATTCTAAGACACAAAAATAGGGTTATGAATGTTTTGTTGTATGCTTCTAGCATTGGCTAGCCAAAAGGAAAGAACACAACGATTGTTCATTCTTCATGTGTTGAACATCATTCTTAGTGAGTTTCTTCCCTCTTCTATTCATTCTTCGTGTTGGATGCAAGACTCCAAGTCCGGGTGAAATATACGGCTCTCGAAGGTATGTTTTGATTAGGGAGCATCACTAGATTGTATTTTCATCACAAATATTTAGATTAGGATCATCTTCTATACATTTCTTCTATTTTTCTCATCTATTTATCAACATTTTCTCATTATAAACCTTAAAAATCACTTTTCCACCCTCAATCAAGGGTTTCCAATCTCTGAAAAGAGTTTGGAAGCACTTTTTCAGTTCATTTCATCTCCACGCACATTTTCTTCCATTTATCAATCATTTTCTCTTTCTAAATCTAAAAATACCCAAAAAATATCTTCTAATTTCAATCTTTTAACCTTCCTCCCTGAGGATTTGACCTCAACTTGCCACTATTCTAATTTAAAATTCATATTTTCAAGAGTTGAGTATAAATTTGTTTGATACATAAATTTGCGCATTCAACGACCGTATTTTTATGCCTATCAGTGAATTTGGCAATTGTTTTGATGCTTATGCTCGTGTTTTCAACGATCGCGTGGATTTGCTTCGTCGCCTATCATGAATAATTCTTTTCAATTACTTATAGTATAAGAATAACCCCATTAGACTCTTTCAAAGTCAAGTGGTTAAATTCTAATATTTTCTATGAGTTATATGGATGTAAGGACATAAGTACGCAAGTAGGAAATAATGGATATGAATGACGATGAGAGGGAAGAGGAAACAACTCTCCACCAAATTTGTACACAAAGCTAACCATATTTTTATGAAATAAGTGGTAAATGAGGTTTGGATTTGGTAGAGGGATCATCATAAGGTTTTTAGGATGATCCAAAATTGATTTAAAGTGAATATTGGGCCAACCTCTTAGTTTTTATGAGGTTTGACCAAACTTAATTTTCACTAAATCAGACCTTTTATTTTTTCTCATGATTTTAGATATTTTTGGATGAAAAGATAGAGGATTAAATTCTTGATCTAATGCATAAAATTTAGTGGAGAAATGAGTTGTATTTTTTAAGATATTCAATTTCTAAGTGTAGGGATTTTTCTGGAACTATTTTGTAATTTTTTTAATTTTAAAGGAACTTTTTCTATTTTTGTATCATTTTTATAAAAATAGCCCTCCAATTTTTTAAGTGGAAATTTGAAAAAAAGTGCCTTCGCAATTATAAAAGACAGACACACCTTTTTAGGTGCACTAAGAGGGTGCCACTTGGCACACTCTTCTAGCACGATCGCTATCAATATGATGCAGGACGCGGTGGTGAAAACCCTCGTGCCTGATCAATGAAGCTGAGGCTGACTGGAGATAGGCAGGTCAAACCTAACCTATGGGTAGGAGAGTCCTAGACCCTACGTACGATGTCTAGCCTAACCTAAGTGCAGGCAGGCGTGCCGGTCAGCGAAGTCGACTTCGGGTAGCCCGGGGATAACTTGCGATGATGGGTAGGGTGAGATCCTCTCGATCCACGTCCGGAGGCATGGAGTGGCTCGTCGTGGGATAGCCGAAGCTGCAGCTCACGCTCAGTGACGGACCTGACGTACGCATGAGAGTTCTCGAACCTATATCCACACTACCTTACCTACGTCGTCCGACGGCGGTGGAGACGAGTGAAGGAAACGCTTCGAAAAGTAATTAGACTTTAAAATGAGGGGTTGAAGCTAACCTGCGGGGCGCGAACCCGGTCGGTCATGACGAGGGAGATCATTCGCGTGCTGCTTGAATAGGCGGTCTACAGGAGGGTGACCGAGTCGGTGATGTCGTGGGCGCAGGAAGGCCTCGGCATGAGAAGAAGTAGGGAGCGATTGTAAGCCAATGTCGTCGGCGAGACACGAAGTGCGACACCGGTGCCGTATGGCGGGCAATGCGAACAGGGCACAGCAGGATCGCGAGCAGAAGCACGGAGAGCAGCGGACCGTCGGGGGAAAGAACCCGGGCGTGTACAGCGGGGGGTCGGCACGGTCAGCAGGCACGAGAGTGGCTGCAGGTGCAAGCGCGAGCTGCAGATGCGGGCGCGGGTGCGGGTAACAGGTACGGGCACGTGCGCGGGTGATCGGCGCAGGCGTGGTCTAGCCTGGTGTTGGAGACAATGGACTGGACAGGGCACTGACTGACGGGGGGGAGGGGGTTTGACTAAAGGACTCGAGCGCGAATCGGGCTGGTGGGCCTTCGCGGCCAAGAGGGAGGTAGGGAAGGGGAATGCGTCAGAAGGAGAGATGGTTAATCGTGGGGAAGGGGAGCGAGCGGGATTGCAGACAGAGGGGAATCATTAGTGCGAATGGGAGAGATTCATGGGGAAGTTGCTATGGGAGGCGTGTGGTAGGAAGAGAAGATCGGATTGAAATTCAGCGGAGTTGGGCGGGAGGAGTGCTTGACGGGGTTGAATAGGCAGATATTTCTGGGTTACGTTCGGTAGGGGAAAGGCGTGCAGAAATCGCAGGATTGGGGAGGGAGTTCGGCACGCGGGGATAGAGTTGAGGGGTGAGGGGAGGAAAATGGTGAGATCGCGGTGAGGGAGCGAGGGAAATCTCAAGAACAAGAGGTGCAGAGGATGGGAAATTGATCGGGGAGAGAGGGAAGGGAGGTTGAGCTCGGGATTGAACTCCCAAAGGTGCTTCAGGTGGAATTCGGATGGATGCGGGTTCGGCGCCTGTTGGAAATTCCGGAGATGAGCAGGGCGCCGGATGAATTTGGCTCGTCACGGAAGTTGAATTTCCGCGGGGGAAGGGGTGAGGAGGAAGAGCAGTCGAGGGGTGCGAGGAAATCGGGCAACAGGAATTATGGAGTGGGGGGGAAGAAGTTGGCGTAACGCTGGGAATTTCGGGAGTGCGAGAGGAAAATCGATTTCGGGAATTCGAAAGATACTGACCTTTGATTTCAAGGAATCCTGACGAAATTCGGGCTGGTAGTGTCGATTCCGGTTAGGGTGAGAGAGAGAGAGGCGATGGCAGTGGTTCAACCGGCGGGGCGGCACGACGTTGTTGAGGGGATAGGTCGACGGAGTGCGGAAATTCAGGTTTCCAACTGAGAATGGGCGGAATGCCAGTTTTCGGGAAATCCGAATCTCAGGTTGGGTTTGCGGATGGCAGCGTGGGGGTCGTGCGCAGAATTCGCAGGAGAAGGCGTGGGGAGAGAGAGGTGGTGTTCGTGCGTTGATTCGAGGTTGCAGGTCGACCGGTGGGCGCAGGCAGCGGAAATTGAAGATTGGGGAAATTCGAGGCAGGGAAGCTGGGGAAATCGGGAAGAGGAACAGGCGCACGGGAGGGAGGAAGCCGGGGGGAATTCGCGGAAATGGAGGAGGACAGAAAATCGGGAAATCGGGAGGGATCTGAGTGGAAGGTGAGCGTACGCCGGAGCGAGGATGGCTGGGAAAATGGGGAAGCAGAGGAGTTCGCCGGGAAGAGGGAAATGGAGGAGAAGGTCGTGGAGAGGGTGAACGGAAAACCGGAGAAGAGGAGCTGGGGATGGCCGGAGGTGGAGATGGAGGTGGAGATGATGGCGGTGCGGCGGTCCGGCGGCGGCGGCGGCTTGAGGACGGCGGCGTCGAGGTGACAGCGGAGGAGAACTGTGGCCGGGGCAAGGAGTGGCGGCGGTCGTCGCGGCGGCGGTTGGACTCCTTCCCCGGCCTTCGTTGAGCAGCCACTTGAGAGGGAGATCACTCCTTTCTTTCTTCAAATTACAGCTAGGGTTTGTGGGGGGGTCCCTTCCCCTCTTATAGAGCCCATAATGGGCCGAGAGGAGAAAGGGCCCACTTGAGGCCCACAACCCACACCTAACATGCTCATAGAAAGAAATAAGGTTCACAAAGAAGGATAGGCTTCATGAATGGGATCCCGAAAAGGGAAGAACCCACCCGGAAGCTTAAAAGAGAGATAAGAAATAAACGAGGACCCGCTTAAACACGTGCGGGTCAAAAGTTCATAATAAAGAAATTAAGATAAGCGGATAGATCCGCGCGCGCAAAAGGGCTCCTCCAGCGCCGTGGTATCGTATCTTGGTGGCGACGGGGGTCGTACGCCACCACAATGGCTAAGATTTCTCTAAATTAAAATCATGATATCTCATGATCTAGATGAAGTTTTGAGCTTAAATTTTCTGGCTAGATTTGTCTTTTAACCTTTCTGTTCATCCATACCCTTGGATCAAAGAATCGAGCTAGAAAAAGATTTCAAATGTTTGGACTCTTTTACCCCTCTTTACAACTCAAACCCACCTATAAAGATGATTGGAACCCACTTATAAAAGCCTTTGTTTCTCTCTCCTTATGTTTTTTGGCTCTCTCTTATGATCAGGCTACTAGAAGGAAAGGGAGAGGAGTTCAAGGCCCAAGGAGGAGCATTGTTTGATGCTCAATCTTACAGTGGAGAAGGGAGCAAGCAAGGATCGTGATCGGAGTGGATCAAGCATCATCGGCCTGGGACTGGGCACACCAACGAGGTTTGTGAAACTATCTAGATTAGATTTTGGCTTGTGAAAATATTCATATATAGTAGACATGTGTTTTCTTTTTGTTTATGTTTTTATTTTTTTGGAGTAGCTTTGACATCATCTCCGTGTGCATTTCTCATTCTCGCCCTCGCAATGCATTTATCCATTGCTACCGCCATCTACTCTTCTCATCTTTACATCATGTTATCTCTATTTTCATCTCTATTAATCTAACTATCTCATCTTTTTTCTAATTTCTATCTTAATTCTAAAAGAAACTCAAAATTATCTCTCATACTCAAGTCCACGTGCTCTATTTCAACTCACACATCTTCCTCTGCCCTCATCCTTCTTTTAAACATCTAACCTCATTACTTTAGCTCCTTGTGGGTTCGGACCAACCTTGCTGACATTATACTAAGTAAGGAAATATATTTTATTGCATGAAATCAATGCAAAACAACAACGAAAAACACACGCGATCGAGTTCATCAATTAGCGTCGTTGTTGGGGAGCTAGGTGTCATTGAGGTTAGTAGTTCTTTCTTTTCATTTTTGATCTTTTTACTTTCTGATTTTACTTCAGAAAGAGGAATTCTCATTATTATTTCCTTTTTATTAGTGCATTTATATCATCACCATTCCACTTTTTAGTTCATGAACGAGCGTAGATCTAAACATCCCGACTTAATTGATTTGGAGTTGGTGAGAGGATCTTCTAAATTTGATGAGGAAATCATTAGTGAGAGGGAAGAAATAGTTGAAGGAATGGGGGAAAATTTTCCTAAAAGGACTAGAAATGTTGATCGAGATCAAAATCTAGGAGTGGGTAGAACAAGAATGGGAGACCATTATGCCATGATTAAGAGTAAGCTTTTCATTGAGATAGCCCCTCCCATAGGTGAAGATATAAATTTTAATATAGACAACCTTCATTAACTATTTACCTAATTCTCATGGTCTACCATAAAAAAACACTTATACATATTTAGAAGAGTTGGTAGGAAAGTGTTACCTATATCATATTCCTGGAGTGTCCAATGAAATACTTAAAATGAAAGTTTTTCCCCAAACCTTGAAAGATAGGGCCAAAGATTGGTTCATGAATTTAGGATTAAAATTTGAAAGTTGGGATGAAAAAAAAGATTATTTTCTAAAGAAATTTTACTCATCCAAAAAGACTAGGATTTTTAGACAAGCTATTCAAGGCTATAGGCAAGTTGACGAGGCATTTATTGAAGCATGGGAAAGATTTCAGGACTTAACTAGGAAATGCCCTCATCATGGTTTTGATAATTGGAAATTGATTAATATCTTTTATGAGGGATTAATTGAAAATTCTAGGAATAGAATTGATGCAATTTGTGGTGGTTCAATCATGGATAAGTATGATGATGAAGTAGAGGAATTGATTGAGAGGTTAGCTAAAAATGATAGTCATAGACTTAGCTTAAATCATCACGAGAGGAATGGAGAACCTATAGAGGAGGAGTTCTAAATGTCAAGGGTATAGAATCTGAAATAGAAAAGCATTTGACAAGTAAGAGTTTGGGGAGTGTAGAGGCAACACTAGGAAAAATGGCCGAAATGATGCAAAAACCCATGACTAATGCTAATGTTTCCCAAGTGCAAGAAATTCCTTGTTCTTCATGCTTTAGCAGAAATGACGCTAACAAAGACTGTGTAGGGAACTATGCAGAGGTCAATGTGATGAATCAACCATCTTCCTACAACTCATGGAGCAGTTGGGGGAACATGAACTACAACAAGAATATTCGACCTTCATACCCACCCAAACTTTTCTTTTAGCCTTATAAGTGGCATCCAAGCACGCAAATTGAGTTAGGGAATTCTTCTATGCAGATTATGCAAGGGATAATGAAGCAATTAACACGGAACATGAACTACAATCAAAGAAGAAGAAGAAGAAGAAGAAGAAGAAAATGTGTCCTCAACCTTTTTAAAAATTTCATCAAACCTATCTACCTTTAAGAGGTTGATCAATAACCTCCTCAAGGGGATCAACCAATGTCACCTTTATAGGATGCTCTTCAGGCCACTTTCCTTGAAGTAACAGTTGGTGAATGCATTTTGGAAGGGTTAACATAAGTCAAAAAAACTTTCTTATGATTTATTATATGGATAATCCTATTAATAATAAGTACTTGAATATTTTAGCAAGGATTCCACTTCCTTATAAAATTAGAAGGGTGTCACATATTTAAGAGGGCCCTTTCACTTCTATAGGAGGTGGTTGTGGGTGCCAACTCTTTAGGAGGGACTGATAACATGCAGTTATATGATTATTAATAGAAATTAACGTATAAAATATTCCATTCTTATGCATGTTATCATATTTTGAGTGCATATCTATCATTTCATGCAAATTTAAAATATAATCTCAAAATGTACTATTTTAGAGATCATTATGTATTTTTAAGAATATATTTTTAAAGGAGATTATTCTCATCTATATTTGAGATTATTATTGAGTGTTAATGTTAGATAATAAGAGAAAATACTTTTTATATACTCACTTATTTTTCTAACTTTTTAATTTGCTAAGAGAAATGAGTGTATTTTTGTTTTAAAATATGCAATTGACGTGGCGTCACATGGAGCGTCTGATTCAAGCATTGTTTCTAAGTCGAGGGGTATGCGGGGCAATCAGATTGGTCGACGAATCATTTTTTAAAATGATTTAATCTCAGCCGTTGATCAAAAGGAGCTATAACAGTTGAGATTAAAACCCGACAAAAATGCATCCGGAGCGTTAGATCAAAGATCGGATGGATGGGGTTTCACGCGTTTCTTCTTCACGTATGGCATGGACAAATCTCAGCGATCCACCTCCAATCCAATGGACGCAACTTAACCGTAACGATTTGAAGCTTGGCATTTCATCTCAGCCGTTAATCAAGGATAAAACGCCAAATCCGAAAATTACGTCCCAAATTTGTTATAAATTGAGATGTTCTTCGACGATGTAAAGCATTCTTGGATGTTTTTGAGTAATTGAACTGTCTAGACACCACCATCCTTGAATCTCTTGCTTCCCATCGCTTTTAGACTCATTTTGGCGTCCACGTGAGTGGTTGAAAGTAAGATTTTGTCGAAAGAATAGGGAGAATTTGCCTCTTGAACGCCGACATTCGTCTTTGAAATCATGAAATGAAAAGCCCTTGATCTCGGAAATTAATTAGATCATTTCGATCGCTATCTTGGGTTAGTTTATGTGTCTTCCTCCTGATCATTTTATCTTGTATCATTAGATTATAATTTAGAATCGTAAATTTTATTTCAGATTTCTCTCTCTTTGTGTTCAGAAATTTCTATCTAATTCGCTCTTTGATTTCTCGACAAATCTTGATCCAAATCGAGTGATTTTTGATTCCGTGGATTCGTCTTTGAGTTCTCTTTCCAAATCAATCAAAATCACAAATTTTTCACCTCAATTCATCATCCAATTTGATCTAATTTGAAAGAATACCTCAAAAGTACCTTAATTCTCTGTGGATTTGACCCTAATTCACCATTATGCTATTTAATTCATGACTATTTCTTTAAATTGGTGAGTTTGGTATTTATTTTGACGCGTATCTGCATGTATTCAATGACATCGTGGATTCGCTTCGTCAAGGACCTCCACTTCCCAAGGAGAAGTTATGCACCCCAAAATGAGATTTAATCTCCACCATCAATGGGGTAGTGCCCAAGGAGATTGAATCTCTACCCTTGATGAAAGGTGCCTCTAACCTCAGAAAAAAATGGTCTTTCTTATTCCTTTTTAGCTTTTTTGTGCCCTCTCTTAGAATCAAGCTCCCAAAAAGAAAATAAGAGAAAATGAAGGCCTAATCTTGTACATTTTTTGGTGTTCAAGGTTGTTGAGAAGAGGATATGAAGTGAGAGTTCTTGATTGGCAAGTCAAGCATCACTTGCCCTAAGATTGGCTTTGCAAATGAGGTTCACATGAGATTTGGATTACGAATTCCCTTGTAATCTCCTCCATTGTTAATATTAAACTCATATTTTTAGTTATTATAATCATAGTTCCTCATCTCTTCATTCTCTCTCTTTATCATCTCTCTAATCTCCTTCATTTTATCCATCCTCATCTCCAATCTCAGCTCTGTCTTTTCTAAATCCTTATGCAAATATATTAATCTATTTCTCATACATACATAAATACATACATACATACATAAATACATACATAAATACATACATACATACATACACGCATGCATAAATACATAACATACATAGATACATATTCAGTTAAACATCAATTTGATAATCTATCTCTCAATTTTATTGATGCTATGAAATATTTTGAAGTTTAGCCAAATTGTTTGAAGAAGGTATATACCTTCATCATTGCAGGTGGACCCACACAAAATTTAATTAATTAAACTAGAGCCGTCTCAAGGTTAAAATTATGTAACCAGTTTAAGTTTTTTATTAAGCCTGATTTTTCCATACTTTCATAATCCTATATTTTAAATTATTTTTCTTCTTTTCTAACGATAGTGTTTATAGGTATCTAAAAAAAATGAAAAAATGGGAAACCCTAGCATCTCTCTCTCCCCCCGACACTTGTGTATGTTTTTGAATAAAGCTCTCGAAGTGACGAATCAAGCTCTCCACAAACCGGCGATCTCTTTAAGCACTCTCTTAGGTAATTTCCAGGAAGATCCCTCTCTATCCAGGGATTTCCAACAATATTTTTCTCTCTTCAGAAATTTCCAGCAACATCCTTCTCCCTCCAATGATTTTTAGAAATATCCTTATCTCTTTAGTAATATCTTGCAAGATGCTTCTCTCTCCTGAAGTTTTCAGCAAGTACATTCTCTCTTTAGTGATTTTCAGCAAGATCCTTCTCTGTTTAGTCATTTTCTAGCAAGATCCATCTCTCTCTAGTGATCTCTAGAAAACCTTTGTCTCTTTGGTCTGCTGTTCAACCTCTCAACGGCTCAAGCTCCTCAACATCTGAATGCGCTCAAAATTTTGATCCCCTCAATCTCTAAATTGGTTTGTCGATTTTTTCTTTTTTGAATTAAATTTCTTTGAATTTGATTATCTAAATTGCTGATTTTTCTTTCTCAATCAAATTTCTTCAAATTTTATTCTCTAAATTTATTATTTGAATGTCTTTTTTTCAATTACCATAATTTCAGTTTCTATTTTCTATAATATGTTTTACAAATTTCCAAAATCTCCATTTCTGTTTTATAATCCATTTTCTTTAAAATAAACTGAAACGTCATTTTTTTTTTTAAATCTGTTTTGAAGTCAGTTTTAAAAAATACTCTAAAATCTCATTTCTTTTTTATTTTCTTTAATATTTTTTTTATTTCTAAAATCTCATTTTTTGAAATTTTTTTTAAAAAGCCTTGAAATCTCATTTTTCTAATTTTTCTTATAATCTGTTGTAGAAAATTATTTAATAGAATCTCATTTTTCTATTTTTTTAATGTGTTTTTAAAATCTTTGAAAACTTGTAAAATCTCTGACTTGTAAAATCTATTTTTGATATTTTCTTTATCATAAATCATTTTTTTATTTCTGATATTTAGAATTTTTTTAAAATTCATTTTGATATTTTATTTATTTCATATTTTAATTGTTGGTTAGCGCTCAAGTCGATTTCAAATTAGCTTGATATTTCAACTAAACTTTGTAAAAATAAATTTAAAAATTTATTTTTAAACTCTTTCTTGAATTTACTTTGAAATTGTTTTAGTATAGTTTGTATTTGAAGCTCTTCTCTTAATTAATCTCAAGAATTGTGTTGGGCATATTTCTAGTAGTTATTTTCAAATTTTACAAAAGTTGTTTGTAGGAATCTTTTTATTTTTCATTGGGTTTGAGATATTCTTCGTCTCATCGCTTGATCTATTAAATGTGTGTTTGAAAAGAAAGTTTTAGGCTTCAAAGCATTTTTCGACTCCATATCAAGTAAGGCTAACACATTCATTCATCATATAGTTAAAGCATTTAGATTCATTCATAGGTTCAGTTACACATTTTGGATTACTTTCAATCATAATCAAGACAATCAAGGGTAATGACACTAGAAGTCAAAGTTAAAGCCAAAAGCGTAAGAAAGTTTTTAGGGAATTTTCTTTATAGTTTCCTTAATTTAAATTATGCTTATTTGTTGTCACTGGTTTCTCATTGATTTTGTTTTGATTATTTTTTTTTATCTCTATATGTCATTTGAGTTCATTTTAGGAATTAGGGCTAGTTAGGACCATACACATACACTAGGCATACTTACCCATGCAGATAAGGGGGAGATTCCTTAGTGAACTAATCCTAGAAAGGATAGGTCCAGGGAGTTGACTTCAAAGTCAACTCAAGGAGAACTTGTCCTTCACCTTGCACGATCATGTGGTTTGAGGGACCAACAACCTACTTGGAGTGTGCTCGGACCGGTGATAAGGCTCGATGACTTCAAATAAGTAGGATGCCACAAAGGGGGAGTAGACAGCGGTGCATAGAGCTCTAAGAGTCGGCCCATTGAAGGCGAGAGGAGTGGCAACATACACAAGGAGGTTACTACTTGAGTGTATGCGGAGGTCAAATCAAAATCTCATGTTTGAACTTTTTGTCGACTGACTTGACTCATTAGTAAGTGATTCTAGGTGAATAACAAGGTGAGGAGAGACTCGAGGGGGCTACCTCCTCTTAGGACTAGAGAAAGGGTTTTGGACACCCTATTGATAACATGCATTTATAACATGAATTCTTATCTTAATTAACTCATATTCATGCTTATTTTATGTGAATATGATGCATGTTATCATACTTTTTAGGAATTTTCTCCATTGGCATGTCATTTCACTAAAGTTGATATTTATGCATAAATTAGAGATAATTTCATGCTTAAGAGATGATTAATCTTTTTGTTTAGATTAATAGGAGTTAATCTCTATTATTAAATGATTTTTTTGACTTTAGTAAATGTTTGGAAGGATGATTTTTAAGATGAATTTATGATTTAGAATGTTTAATTAGAACTTATTTAATGAAATTCTAATTCATCTTTATTTTTCCTTCTTGAAAACATATTTTTAAATGACATGATATTAAAAAAAGAGAATTTGTGATCCAATGGAGAAAATTTGGATTAAAAAGGAGTTGTATTTTGAGAAATATGAATTTCTAAAGTTTTATACGATTTTTCTGATTTTTTATTTTATTTTTAATTGAATTTTTAAGTATTTTTTAGTTAGAAAAATCGCGAAAAAGAAAACGTACCTGCGGAGCTGACGTGGCGCGCGCCGGCCGACGTGGCGAGTACGCCCAGGCGGGGCTGACGTGGCGCGCGGGTCCACCGCGCCGTTACGACGTGGCGCTGAGGCCACGTGGCAGGACGCGTGTGGCCCACGCAGGAGGCGCGCCAAGTGGCAGGGAGGCCACGAGGCCACGTGGGCGCCCGTGTGGGCGCCACGTGTCGCGGAGTAGAGAGGAGAGATTAGGATAGTTAATAGGGGAATCTTCTCCCCTATTTAACAACATCCTTCCTCTTTTTGTCTTCCGTGTGGGACTATGTTCCCACACGGTTTTACTCTGCAGGTGACGTGGACACGCGGCGAGCGTCTGATCTTCTCACGGACGGCTACGATCGCGTGGACCCAAGTCCACGCGATCATCAATCCAACACGTGCTGAAATCAAGGAGTAAGTGAGATGATCGAACGGCTTACCTGACGCCAAGTGGCGACGCGAAGAGCGTCGGATTGTCATCAAAGCGAGATCGCGCGATCGCGATCTGACGGCCGCTGTTGAAGCCGCGTGGAACGCTCTGGCGCGTCGGATCTTCATCAAGTAACGATCGTCATATCGGACGGCCCTGAGGATTCGTGGAAGAACACCACGATCGCGGTCCGATCGAACCGCGATCGCGGTGCGATCGAGCCGCGATCGGAGCTCTTGCCGCGTGGAATCCACTCCACGACCATCGATCGACAGTTCCGAAGCATTTGGAACACGATCGACGCTAGATCGTGGCCAATCGTGGCCGATCGTGCGAAGATCGTGGCCGATTTTTAGGCTCCTTTTGAAGCGAAATTCAAGCCAATTCGGCCCGAATTTGAAGCCTCAACGCCGCTCAGTGCAAACCGCGTCCACGACGCCTCGATTCCGCGCCCACGACCACCTCTATCGTCCACAATCACAGGCCTAATTCCTTCTTTAAAAGCATGTATTTCTCTTTCTTTGTTCTTTAACTTTTGATCGACTCGTGAAGAAATTAAGCGAGTTTCGAGGAAGATCTCTAGTTCATCGTGTTCCCCCCGCGTTTAGACTCGATTGCGAAGCAATTGGAGCGGGATTGATCACGAATTTCTCCTTGATTTCATCGAATTTTCCCCTTGAATTCCGAATGTCCACGAGGAAGAATCCGAGCAAATTCGCTTCAATCCACGAGAATTGGAGCTCCATCCTTGCGGCAATCGGGTTAGTAGTGAGATTCGATCGATTATCAGGAGGTAATTTGAGTTTTTATTAGATTTAGAAGTTTAATTTTGCAAATTAGTTCATAGTGTTCTTCATTTTCCCCAAATTTCGATCTGAAAAGTCACTGATTTTGAAAATAGGATATCTCTCTGATTATAATTCCAAATCACTTGATTTTGGTTTCATTGGATTCCTCTTTTCATCAGCTTTCCGTGGATAGCAAATTCATCAAATTCCGAGTTCATTTGACCCTTCAATTTAACGTTTGACCACGGACTGTTCATCTTTCATCAGAAGTCAAACGTTGACTTTCGGGGTCAATTACTTTTTATTGACAAATCAGAATTTGATAATTTCGTCTTTTTGGATTGCTCTGGTTCTTAGCTTTCTATTGACATATAAATTTCAAGATTTGGATTTCATTTGGGCATTCAATTTGAAGATTTCCTCTGAGGTGTTAATTTCGGGGATTTTCTGATCATTGATTTTCAATAATTCATAATAAATCCATTTCTTATCCAAAAATTACGAAATATATATCAATAAATTTTATTTTCTCTCTAGTTTCTAAATATATACTTTTCGTAATATTCTGACTTTGTTTGATTCTCTGATTTTGCAGAACACCTACTGTTGGTCAAAGTCAATGCTTTGACTTTGACTTTTGACTTTTGACTTTTCTCTGTCAAATCCGAGATTTCAAATATCAAAACTTCTTATTTACCTTATTTATATCATTTCCATATCTTAAATCTTATTTTCTCTTATTTAAAACTTCTTTTAAACCTAAGTTTGACCAAGTCAACTCTGCTATTAAAGTCAACCCTGCTCTCTGTGGATCGACCCGATACTTACCCAATACTTGATTATTATATCTTGTCTTTGTGAGTTCGGTTTTATAAATTTTTTTTGACCATCGTCTTTGTGTTTTAACGACGCACAAAAACGACACGTCACCTATCCAATATAAAAAAATTTGGTTTGCGAGTGATGTGAGCATTTGAGCAAATAATTAGCAAATTTATAAAAATATTAGATAACATAAATACACAAAATAAAGTGATTCACTTCCTCCCCCTATTATTTCATCATCCAATTAGGGAACTTCATATTTATATATCCACAAAATCAAAGCTAGTAACCATAATCACCATTGTATGTTCATGAACTTGACTTTCTTTTTGCATCTTTTCATACCTAGTAGTGTTTTTTTTCTATGGTATAGACCATTAATCTCATTACCTAAGATCGTTGAGGACAGACCTCAGCCTAATCATCATACTAAGTGAGGAATATAACAGTTTTATATTAATTCAATTCACTAAATGATGGTTTCTAACCCCAAAATTGATTTCATCAATCACTAGATCTAAATAAAAAATGCAAATTTTTTTTATAGAAATGAATGAGATTGATGAGAAAAGTGATAGAAATGAGATGCAATGATCTTCAATATCCAGATCTCCCTTATGAAGATGAGAATATTTAAAAATCAAGAATGAAAATGATGTTTTTAAGGTTAATGATTATAAAATAGGTTATGAAGACTAGAATAAAATTTTCTAATCTACTTCTTATTGAAGCGTAGTCAAGAACTCATTCTAGCAATGCTCTTATTATGATCATTTTTTTAAAGCCTATATAGTTCACCCAAACTAAGAATCTTGCATCTAACATGAAGAATGAAAAGAAAAAGAATTAAATCACTCAAAATGATGATTGATAGACAAAATACTGCTTGTTGATGCTCTATTTCCTTCAGTTAACCAGTTGGGAGGATCACATAGCAAAGTGTAAAAAAACTTTGGTTTTTTTACATTATTATGATCCAATGTATGCATGATTAGAGGATGAAGAGACAAATTTAAAAAAAGTAAAATTTTATCATAAAAATTCTTCCAAAAATATTTGGCATCAAGCTTTGAAAATGAATCATATTGATCCTTGATCTCCTTTCTTTTTCCTAATCACCATCAAATCGACTTCCTTTTAGATGTTATATCTAAAAGGCACAAGAATCACAAGACACGTCTTTGAATTTCAAAAGAAGTAAATAATAGAAACCAAAAAGAGATTCTTGTGATTTAATGGCAATTAATGGGGGCTCACCACATCACCTATTGTTGATGGCACGTCGCCAAAATAGCAATGAAAAATAGTTACGTGACATGTGTTGCCATTGTCAACAGCAGCTATCAACTAAAATTGTCAAATGTGACGAGTGGCCAATGGAAAAAGGGGGCTATTTTCTATTCTTGGCATCATTCAATGTGCCAAAGGTTTAATGTCACAAATTTTTAGAGGATCATATATCATCTACAATATTGTCATCCCTCTTGTGTGTCAAACAATCAATCAACTTAAAATTTGTGGCAGTTGGCGTGTCACATTGCTCTAATGTCACCTTTAAAACCTAAAAACAAGAAAAGATAAGATTAGAAATATGATGCCGCCAATCATTTGTGGCATTCAATGATTAGTGCATCATATGGACATGCACAATTGTGCCATGTGACACAGTGGCATAAATACCCTTGAAACTCTACAAGAAATCATTGTTATTAAATAAATTCATTTTCCTAACTTTGAAAATTATTTTCTTGATGAACTTGATAAGAAAAAAATCTATAAAAATTCTAAGTTTCCTTTTAAAGTAAAATTAGGCATTTTAACTATGATGACATGTATTTGTGATCATTTTTATGTAAATAAGTGCATAAAATGGAAAATTTTAATGCATATACTTGCAAGTTATGAGTCAACAATTGTGAAAGTCCATAGTATGCCAAAAGCAAGGCAGACAATCAAAGAAAGTCAGGCAATTAGAGGTAGAGCAGAAAGTCAAAGTCAAAGTCCATAGTCAACAACCAATTATCAAAAGATCAAAGTCATTAATTGATAGTCAGAGAATGATACTCAACAATCAACAACCAAGTCAATAGTTAATCATGTCAAAGTGAAATTTCACTACCGATTTACTGGACATTCAAAGCGAATTGTGGAACTACAAAAGTCAAAGACCTTTGAAAAGAAATAGAGGCTATATTAAGCTTAGCTTTCAATCTATTTGAGTTCTTTAGTTATATCGTTTGATTATCTATACCTACTCACCCTAAGGCTAGGTGTGAGAACCCAACCCATGAGCCTCGAGCCCCAATCTGACCCAAATGACTTAAGTGCACACATTCCATACCTTGTGATTCTTCTTGCTATGGGGCCCGTAAAGGAGTTGTAGATACTGCTGTACGAACATCAGATGCTTTGCCATGAAAAATTTCACATCAAGTAGGGCAACAAATTCTCCAATCATGAGTATTGAGGTCTGCATGCTCACCTTTCATGGCATGTATGTGAGACTTGGGCAATGCTCACGTGGCATGATGTGGATGCATGATGCCCCTTGGCATGTGTAGAGTGGCAATGCCCACATGGTTTTGTGGTGACTATGGTAGCATGTGTCTTGTAAAGGAGACCTAACTACCCAACTATGGATTGGCATAATGGCAATTTGCCATTGACTAATCTATGGTCCAAGAATGGGTCTTGTGTGCATTTTTTCCACACCAAGAGAGGACATGATAGATAGAATATGCACTACGCAGTGTTGGTCCTTTCTCTATGTATGCAATGCAAAATGCAATATGTCAATGCAAGTGAGTTTTCTTAGATCCTTTTTATTCCACTACTTGGCATTGTGCTCACGGTGAGGAATAAAGTTTCATTTCCTAAATTGATTGATGTATATTAGAGAAAGTCTTATTTCCTAACCTCATTGAAGGATATTATGTGGCCTATAAGCCAAATCAAACTTCCATATATCTCATTTATTATAAATGAAATGAAAATTTTTCATTGTCATTCTAGTGTATTGTTTGTCATGAAGTCTATCAGCATATCCAATGAAATATGTGAATTACGATGAAATCATAATATAATGATCACTAGTCTTTAAACATATATTTAAAAAATTCTTATTCGTAAGATATTAAAAAACAATAACATTGTATAACTGACAACATGCAAATTATAATGCAAATTAGACATGAAAATTTATGATTATTAATGCAAATTAAGGCATAAAAACATTCCATTCTAATGCATGTTATCATATTTTTTTTAGTGTTTATCTATCATTCTATGAAAATTAAGTTATAATCTCAAAATGCACTAATTTAAGGATAATTATCATAAATTGAGAGAAACATTTTTTTAAGATTAGATTATCTCCATTTTTTTATTTGAGATTATAATTAGGTTTTTAATGTTAAATAATAAGATAAAATACTTTTTTTATACACTCTTGTATTTTTCTAAGTTTTAAATTCTAACAGAAACGTGTATATTTTTAAAATAAAAATTTATTCTCTAGTTATTTATTGAATTTTTAGAATGATAGAATGATAATGTAATGAAACATTTGAATTAATTTGGAGTTATATTATAAAAGTTATAAATTTTATAATTTTTAGGGATTTTTCTAAATTTTTATGAATTTAATTGGACTTATTTTGAATTAAAATAAATATAAAATATTTTTTATATCACGTGCTGACATGACAACTAATGTGTCGTGGACAAAAAAGCGGCGCCACATGGTAGTGTATGACAAAAAAGCGGTGCCACGTGTCATACACATGTACATGGGCGCATGTCTGTGAGTGCGTGTGTGCGTATGTGTGTGCGTGTGTGTGTATGACTAATGAGATAGCACCCTTTTCAAGATTTTTGCTATCTCATTATGAATACACTACTTATATACATGTTGATTCGTTTGATTTTTCGTCATGTGGGGCTATTCTTCTGTTTTTATGAGCGCATGTGATGTGGCATCGTGTGGAGCGCCTGATTGTGTGATTGAATCACGATCATCTATCGTCACTTAAGTGAAGGGGTACGTGGTGCACTCTCATGTGTCGGTGAATCATTTTAAATAATTTAATCTCAGTTGTTCATCTAAGGAGTTATAATGGCTGAGATTAAAACCAATGACATGCATATGTAGCATTAAATCAAGATCAGATGGTGAGCGTTTCACGCGTTTCTTCTTCACGCCCAACATGGTGAAATCTTGGCAATTCATCTTCAATCCAACTGACACAATTTAAGCATAACAATTCACATATGTGCGTTTCATCAGAGCCATTGATCGAAGATTAAATGTTGAACCCGACAGTTATTCCCAATTTTCCCTATAAATTGAGATGTTCTTAGATGATGTAAAGCATTCTTGGATGTTTTTGAGTAATCAAACTTTCTAGACACCACCATCCTTGAAACTGACGAGACAAGACCGTGAGGTCGTTGATTTCACACGGTATCACGTCAAAAATTATTCCGAACTTACCAATTTGATGAAAATGTATCGAATTGAAGGGTATAATGGTAAATAAGGGTCGAATTCATAGGGAAATAAGAAATTTCTTGATGTAATATTCGAAATTGATCAAATCGGACAAGAAATTGATGGTAGAAATTGGGGAAAATGATATATTATGAAAGATAACTTCAAAACGAATCCACGGAACCAGAAATCATCGAAAATGATCTTCATTTCGTGGAGAAATCGCAAGTTGAAGTGGAGAGAAATTTTCAAACATTAAAATCACAATTTTGAGCTAAATTCGATGAAATTAAATTTTAAATCCTAATCTAAACAAAAATTAAACCTAAATGGAAGATTAGGAAGCAAAAACCACTTCCACTAATCCACAATTGCGATCAAATCGCTGCGATTAAGCCGCTTAATCGCGAAGAACACGAAGAACGCGATCGATGGATTCAAGCGGCGATTTCTCCTTCAATTCTCCACCAAATCTTGACTTCAACCCCTCCGTAGATGTGGAAATGAGAGAGGAAGAGGATGGAATCAAGAGAAATGAGAGAGAAGGTGTCTAGACAGCTCAATTAGATTGAATTCTCAACTCGGATGCTTACAAATGTCGAAGAACATGTCTTTTTATAGGGCTTTTCATCGTAACCGTCCGATTGAAATGATCGATGGTTACGATGGAACGGTCCATCGTGGACCGTTTCAAATAAGTCGTGGCCGTCTGATCTTGATCAACGGTCTGGATGAGTCCTGATGAGATGCGTTATAAAAACGCATCATTTTTTTTTCGTCGTTGGATCGCGATCCGACGATCGCGATGCTCCCCGCCAGACTTAATCACAACCGTTATAACTCTTTAAATTGCGCACGTGCTTGATGATCATCCAGTGGACGCGCGTCCATTCGATCGACGCGCGTCGATCGATCATTCGTTTGATCCGGCGCTCCTCGTCGCGCCACGTCACCTGCATTTTAATATATCGCGTGGATTAGTCCTACACGGGATAAAATAAAGACAACCGTCGGGTTTATAACACCCGACGGTTTATAAAGATCGAAAACCCTTCCGATATACGGAAGGCTAAAGACCCTTTATATACTATATAATAATAATAAATATATATAACCCCGCGTAGGCGTCGCATGGGCCCGCGTGGCGCTGCCACGTGGCCCAGAGTGCCACGTCGCATCCACGTGGGTCCCGCGCGAAAATATAAACCATTTTTGCATTTTTAAATCTTATTTTTAATATTAAAAATCGTAAAATAAATCAGAAAAATCCGGAAAAAATCCTAAAAATTAGAAAATTCATAACTTTTAAAATATAACTCCAAATTAATCCAAATTTCTTTCATTTGATCCGAAATTTAATTATATATTATTCTAAAAAGTCAAATTTAATAAATAATAAGACTTTAAATTATTATTTCAAAAATACATTCATTTATTAAGATTTTAAACTTTAGAAAACCAAATAAATGTTTGTGAAAATTATTTCTCTTGTTATTTTAATTTAAAAACACTTATAATCTCAAGAAATAAGATGGGTTATCAAATTATTAAATTCTAATTTATCAAAATTAACCCTAACTTAAAGTATTTTGAGATTATAATGACTTTTTCATATAATAATAAAAAAATACATATAAGTATGATAACTTGCATGGAAATAAAATCATTTATACTTTAATATGCATCAAAAATCATGTTTTATGATGTTAATATAGCATGTTATCAGAAACTCTCACTTTCTTCTTCTTCTAGATACATTTCTATGTCCACAGAGTGGTTCAAAGTGAGATTTCATCGAAAGAATAGGGAGAATTTATCTCTTGAATGCCGACAATCATATTTGAAATCACAGAATGAAAAGCCTTAGATCTAGCGATAAATTGGATCATTTCGATCACTATCTCGGGTTAGATTATATGTTTTCTTCATAATCTTTTGTTATGTATCATTAGATTGTAATTTAAAATCGTAGATTAAGATAATTTTAGATTTTATTTCGAGTTTCTCTCTCTTCACGTTTGGAAATTTCTACATGATTCGCTTGTTGATTTCTCTGCGAATCTTGATCAAAATCGAGTGATTTTTGATTTCGTGGATTTTTTGTGAGTTATCTTTCTAAATCAATCAAAATCCCAATTTCTCAGCTCATTTCATCATTTGATTTGATCAAATTTTAAAGAATACCTCAAAAATACATTAATTCTTTGTGGATTCAACCCTTATTCACCTCTATAATTTCTAATTCATGATTAATCTTTAAAATTGGTGAATTTGGTAAAAAAATTTATGCTTATCCATGTGTTTTCAATGACCTCGCGGATTTTGATGCAGTTTATGGGTCTTACGTGAATGAAGTATTATACATACATAGTAAATAATGATGACAAGGTTTTATACATGAGTTCTCATATACTATATATCTTCTATGCCACATGGTATAGTATGACACCCAGTGGGAATGACTACTTAACCTATCGATTGGGTGAAATAGATCCTTGATTAATTAATCGATATGTTCATATAGATAATTAATAAGGTTAACTAATAATGCGTTATCGGGTTTATGGAGTTATTAAATAAAAAGATAAATAGACTTAGCACTTCGCACCCATAAGGTCTATAGATGTAGGTGGATTTAGAAATAATTATGTGGGTTCGTGTGAAAATTTTACTTTCTCAATGTCTCTAAGTAGGTGGAGAAGGACCACAACTCAAGGTGCCCATACAAGCCTTGTATGATTTCTCTCCTTTCTTCTCTTTCTCTCTAGGTGAAGAGTATTGAAGAAGAGATCTAATTGTAGCAATCGTGAGGATATCGCTAGAGGGTGGACACTTTGAACAACTTCAAGAACTCCTTTAAATGAATTCTATCATATAGATTCTAATCTATGCTCTATGATAGAAGTCCATTGGATGCACTAAATCTCACTGTTATATCTTCCTAGATGAACAATTGAGATCGAACAATTTTAAATAAAATGATTTTCTGCCGAATGAAAATACGCCGCATACCCTTTCCATTTAAGTGAAAATGGAGGGTCGCAATTAGATCATGCGATTGCAAGCTCTGAAATGTGCCACGTCACTTGTGTAAAAGAAAATAAAAAACATAGTCCCACATGGTAAAAATGTCAGCGCTTATCGCGTATAAATATAGGAGTGCATTAATAGTTTAGCTTATATCCATAAAAAGGATGCTAAACCACTTATTATACACACATATATATAGATATATATATATATACACACACACACACACGTGTGCACCACATAACACCTGCATATGCTGCCACACAAGCACACCTCCAAGTTATCCACCACATCAGTGAAATAAATAAAAATGATTTTTTCTAAAAATAATATTTTAAATAAATCTAGAAAAATTTAAAAAAATTTAAAAACATTCTTTAAAAAACCCTAAAAATTATAAAATTCATAACTTTCAAAATATAACTCATCTTTAATCTTTTTTTATCAAAAATTAAATAATCTATCATTTTAAAAGGTTAAATTTAATATATAACAAAAGAATACATTCTTATCTCAAAAATCCACTCATTTCTTTTAGAAAATATAACTAAAATAGAAATAAGTGTATACAAAAAAACTATTTTCTCTTACTATTTGACATTAAAACTCATTTATAATCTCAAATATAAAATGAGAATAATCTAATTTCAAATATCTCTCTTTAATTATTTATGATTATCCCTAAAAATTATGCATTTTGATATTATAACTTTAAATTTCAAAGCATGATAGATATGCACTCAAAGTGTGATAACATGTAGAAGAATGAAATGATTTATGCCTTAATTTGTATTAATAATCACATTATTACTAGAGTAACTTGCATGTTATCAGTAGGGTAGTTTCAACCTTTTCTTCTTCTACCAGATTCACTTTCTCTTTGTCTCTCTTTGGCTTGTTCTTCTTTTGGAAGCTTGCATTCATTGCAGTCGTGTTGAAGTTTCTGACAGTTATATCAAGTAATCATTGATTTATCATGAGACTTTTGCTCATCTTCATCTTTTGAGTCATCTTTAGAGTATGAGGAGCATCATCATCCTCTTCCTCTGCATCTTCCTCTTCCTTTGCCTTGGGAAGAGTTGTCATCTTTCTTTTTTATCTTTTCGAGTGCTCAAGCTAGGAGAGCCTTCACCTCTCTCTTTGTGGAGCTGTCCTTTTAGCTTGTGATGTGGGACAAAATAGGAGAATAAAAATTTCTCAAAGAGAAGTATAAGGGATGGTGTTTTGATAGAGGGATGTTATGAATTTTAAAGATTGGTGACCTTGAACTCCCATAAGTTTAATCCCACAATTGGAGAGGAGAGAGATCATTTATAATAACCTTGAAGTGGAGTTTATATTCAACGAATCAGAACAAATTTCACAACCAATGTGCACGAATACCCAAATATATGATTAGAGGCTATCCTAGGGTTCACACAAATCCTAAGATCCAGAGATATTTTGTGGAAGGATGATCTATCACACAAAATGAGAGGAGTGAGAGTACCTTGATGGATATTCTTGACTGATGTGACCTTATTGGGGAAAAATTTAAAATTTCCTTCTTGATTACTCCTTGATTTGAGAGAAAAGAGAGAAGGGAATAAAGAGGAATGATGGAAAGAGGGAAGGATGAGAAGAATGAAAATGATGGAGAAATGAAGAAATGAAGAGTGTGTGTTGTGGAGAGGAAGTAGAAGAGGGATAGAGAGGGGAAAGTTGTGACTTGGTATGTGGATGAGAGAAACTGAAAGGAGGGGGGATTCATGGAGGATGAGAGAGAAAGAGTGGGGGAACAATAAAACTTCAAAAAATTTCAATTTTCAAATTATGAAGAGAGTTTCACAAGATCCACATAAATAGGGGAAGAGAGAGAATTTTTCAAGCCTTAAAAGGATTGCCATTCTTGGGGGTATGTCTCTTCAAGGGGGGCCACCTTTTTAGGAGAAATTTTTACACTCTTGAAAGGATGCTTTAAATAACCATTTTTCAAGATGTGAGCGTGCCATTTGGAGGGTTTTAATTGTTAGAAATTTTAGGGGTAATTTGGGTATAGTAATCTGCCCTATAGTCATGGGTTCAAGTTGACTTGGTCAAACAAGGATCTAGGACGCAAATAACTTGGATTTTGGGAATCTAAAATTGGATCCTATAATTTAAAGAGATTTTTTAACTTGATCAAGGGGTTTCTAAATTTTAAGAAAGTGGTTTGACTTGGTCAAAGGCTCAAAATTAAAGGTTTTAGATCAAGAGTAGGATTTGGCCAATTTAGGGAAGTGTTTTAATGATTCAAAGGACTAAGGGGTGGCACCCGATCTTCATGAGCTTGCTTCTCTTCATGTCTTTAAAGTCTTTTGATATATACACATCTTCCAATGCAAGATTCTTGAATTTCTTGGTCAACATCAGCATGTTGTTTACTTGATATGGATGACTCAAAATCCTTGCATTTCTCTTTTGGTTATATTGCTTTGATGCCTCCTTGGATGCTTCTTTTGTTATTGAGGTGTCCCCACCAGCTCGTCTTCATGGATCTTCAACGATCCAAGGCCTTCATCAAGTGTCAAAGTATTGATGTCCTAAAAATATTCTATCAAACTTGTGATAGCATCAAATTTTCTGGAAAGATATCTAAGAAGTTTAGAAGCAACTTCATTGTCTGATATCTTCTCTCCAAGTCCTCTCATTTCAATCATGTCCCTTGAATTATTTTTTGAAATCATCTAAGATCATTTCATTGTATTCCATGAAAAGAGTCTCAAAATATCTTTTGAGATATTGAAATCTTTTATTGCAAAGTCGAGAAATACCGCCATTTTTGGCAGTCTTCTTAACATCTAGGTCTTTCATATCCTCATCTGAGATGGTTCTTAACATGATCAACATCGCTTGACGATTCTTCTTTCCTAGAGCATTTTCTCATTTGATGACTTCCCACAAGGCCTTCAAGATGTAGGTGCATCCGCATCACCCAAAATTGATAAATCTTCTTGATCAAGAAAGGAAATGTTCCTATTTGTTTGGGTTCATTCAGCCCTTTTGGAGTTGCATTCATGGCAAGTTCCAAAGATTTTTCTCCTCGCCACAGCATTATCATTGATCGACAAGATTAGAGGACAGCTCTAATACCAATTGAAGAATGTGAAATTACCCAACACTCTCAAATTCTATCAAGATTCAAGATTGCAAAGAAAGAACTATTTTGTATATCAAGAAAAAAACACTCAGTCCCAACTGCGAGACACGCATAGCATTCTCTGTAGGCATCGGTCAAACAACTTGCACATGAGCTACAATAATAAAAGTTTTTATTACCATTGCTAGAAATCAATGATGTGGGATCATCTCATCCATCATAACTTAAGAATCCAATGTCCAAAATTTTTCATTCATAAACAAGAAAGAAAAACAAAATAGTAAGGAGGTGAATGCAAAGGCATTTCGTTGAGCACTAACGCCAATGATAGTTCATCCTCATGAATATTCAAGATTGATTTCTGACTCCACTTTCTCTCCTTCTCTCCCTCCATTTTCTCGCGCTCTCTCTCTCTTTCAACCGCTTTGTCTCTCTCTAAAGTCTTCTCTCAATCATTCTTGTTGTCTCTTTATTTTTCTCTCTCTCTCAATCTCTCTTTCACTCTCTCAGGCTTCCATGTTCTCTCCTTCTTGTTTTCTTCCTCCCCTTATCTATCCCTTCCACTCGCTCTCTCTCTCTTGTCATTTCTCTAATAACATGCAATTTACACATGAAATTAGATTATTATTAATGTAAATTAAGGAATAAAATATTTCATTATTTTGAGTGTATATCTATCATTCCATGAAGTTCTAAGTTATAATCTCAAAATACACTATTTTCAGGATAATCATCAATAATTAAAGAGAGATATTTAATATTAGATTATTTCTATTTTATATTTGAGATTATAATTGGCTTTTAATGATTAATCGTAAGAGAAAAATATTTTTATATATACTCATTTATTTTTCTAATTTTATTTTCTAAAATAAATAAGCATTTTTTCAATAAAAAATTATTCTCTTGTTATTTATTAAATTTAAATTTTTAGAATGGTAGATTATTTAATTTATGATCAAACAAGACAAATTTGGATTAATTTGGAGTTATATTTTGAAAGCTTTAAATTTTCTAATTTTTAGGGATTTTTCTAGAATTTTTATGATTTTCTTTATGAATTTATTTGAATTTCATTTTGAATTAAAAGTAAAAATACCATATTAAAATCACACTGATGTGGTAGCTGACGGGACGGAGCAGTTTACGTGTTGCCACGTGGCGGCCTGTGTCTGTGCCATGTGGCACACTTGTGTGTGTGTACATGCACGTGTTTAATGGGTTAAGCATCCACTAATGGATTTTTGCTAACCCATTAAGATTGTGTGTATCATATACACGTATTTTTGCTTTAATTTTCTATCATACATGATTGCTTTATGTTTATTTTTATGTGCAGGTGGCGTGACAAAATTTGGAGCATGCCATCATGTGAATCAATCGTGAACGCGAAATGGTTCGTCAACGAATCATTTTGAAACAACTTAATCTCAGCCATTCATCTGAGTTATTACGACTAAGAATAAAAACGACCGATGGACTCCCTGTCAGCACATGTACGCATCCAGAGCATACGAGGAAGATCAAACGGTATGTATTACACGGGGTTTCTTCTTCACGCCCGACGTGACAAAATATCAATGGTCCATCTTTGATTGAACAAACACAACTTAACAGCAATGATTTACATCTAAGCCTTTCATCAAAGCCATTGATTGAAGATTAAACACCAAATCCAATGGCCACGCCCAATTTAACCTATAAATACACATGTTCTTCAATGATGCTAAAACATTCTTCAGTGTTCCGAGCAAAATCAACTTGTTTAAATATCTCAATCCTAGAATCTTGCTTTCCTCCTCTTCTACATAAATTTTTGTGTCCAAGGAGTGCTTGAAAGTGAGATTTCGTTGAGAGAATAGGGCAAAATTGCTTCTTGAATGTCGACACTCGTCTTCGAAATTACATAATGAAGAGCCCATGATTGTGCAATCAATTGGATCATTCTGAGTGCTATTTTGAGTTAGAATTGGTGTTTTCCTCCTAATTGGTCTTCCTAAAACATCAGATTTCAATTTCAAATCATAGATTAGTCGAATTGTACATTTAATTTTGATTTTCTCTCTCTTCGTGTTCAGAAATTCTACCTAATTTTTGCTCTTTGATTTCTTCGTGAATCTTGATCCAAATCCAGTGATTTTTTATTTCCATATTTTTCTTTGAGTTCTCTTTGTAGAATTACTAAAATCCCTAATTTCTCACCTCCATTTCTCATCTGATTTTAATTGAATTTGAAGAACACTTCGAAAATACCTTGATTGTCCATAGATTCAATCTTTATTCACATTTTATACTCTTAAATTCTTGATTTTAATCTTAAATTGGTGAGTTTGGAATATGTTTTGACATGTCTCCATGTAGTTTCAATGACTGCATAGATCCGTCTCGTCACTCTTTCCTTCTAGGTAGCTGATAACATGCAATTTATACATGAATTTACATGATTATTAATGCAAATTAAAGTATTAAATATTCTATTTGTATGCAGGTTGTTGAGCTCAAAGTCGTCGTGTGTTTAAGCCTGACAAACTTACTATTTATAGCTAGGAAACTATGAAGCAAATGGGATAATTGGGATGTATAGGTTTCTTAGGTCATCCACAGGGACTTTAAGGGGAGAAAATGTCAATGTAGGGGGGAAAGAAAGGAGAATAACCAAGATTACTTGGATATATTAATTGGAAGAGTAATTAAAGTAGATGCAAATCAAAGGATATTAAAACTAGGACAAAGTTTATGAAGAATGATGTAATAGGAGATGTAATAACCATAGATAAAAAAGAAAGAGAAAGGGAAAGGAAATTAGAGAAGGAATAGCGTGAGTGGAAGAGAGTGAAGGAGGAGAAAGGGGAAGAGAGCAATAGCCAAGAGGGAGAGAGATAGTTAGATATAGAGAGAGAATGTCGCAATCAGAGAGAAAACAAGAGACGGAGAGAGAGAGAGGATGCGAGAGAAATTAGAGAGAGGTAGCGTGCGGTTACGGGAAAGAAATTAGAGAGAGAGAGAGAGAGAGAGAGAGAGAGGACGTGCAGTTACGGGAAAGGTGGAAGAGAGGGAGAATCAGAAAGTTGAAAGAGAAAGAGGAAATTACGGAAGAGTGAGAGTGAGAGAAAGAGGGAGAGAAGGACGATCGGAAGAGAGAAATTTGAGGGAGAGATCCAGAGGCGTCAGAAATAATGACAGAGGGGAAGCGAGAGGGAGTTGAAGTGGAAACGTGAGAGAGAGAGAGAGAGAGGGAAAAATTTAGAATGGAAGACTGGGAGACGCAGGGGGAGAAACAAAAATGCGGAAGCACAGAAGAGATTCGGATAGAAAGAAACGGAGGAAGGAGATCGAAGAGGTGAGGAGGAGAGGAAAGACGTGAGGGAGTGGGAGAGATCGTGTGAGAGAGAGGAAGAGTGGAATTAGAGAGAGAAATACGATGAGAGACAGAGCGGGAGTGACAGAATTGTCAAACTCGGAAGAGAGGGAGAGGTCTAGAGAAATCGGGAGAGTTAGAGGGATCCCGAGCGATTAGGAGAGAGAGGGATCGGAAATGATAGTATAAAAAAAGGAAATGAGGAACAGAGCGAACAAAATATGGGGAAGAGAGTGAGGCGACACCGCGACAGAGACGCGAGGACGACGGAGGTGAATAAACTGGATATACGGGAAGAGGGCGAAAATGAGAGAGGTTTAGAGATGAGCGATGAAGACAGTGAGGAGAAAATGGGAGTAGCGGAAGAGATAGAACGGGAGGTTGAAACGAAAAAAAAAAAGAGAATTTGGCGGAAGAGACGGAATTGAAGAAAGGAGGGCGATGAGAGCAAAGACGTGAGGGCGTGAGGAGAGAAGATAGAAGAATGATTATGAGAAAGAAATTTAGTGGAAGACTGGGACGGAAATGAGAGGACGGACGTGAGAATTAAGAAAATTCGGGAATGAAGAAATGAAGATTGAGCTTGGCGGAGGACGGGAAATAAAATAACGAAGAAATGAGAGAGAGAGAGAGAGAGAGAGAAATTTTGGGGAAGATAAAGAGAGAAAGAAGAAAATGAGGAAAGAGCAAGAGAGTAAGAGGGCGAAAGAGATGAATTAACGGGAAGATGGAGAAGATGATATGCGGAAAAGAAACTTCGCGGAAGAACAAAAGAAAGAGAGGTCGGGAGTGACTGAATAGATGGAGATTTGAGAGAGAGAGACGATACTGAAACGACGAAATAGAATAAATGAAAAGAATTGCGACGAAAAGAAACGAGGAAACGAGGAAGACGAGAAGAACATACAAATTTGCGGAGAGATCACCTAGAAGATGTCAGAGGAAGAACGCCATGGAGGAAGAACGCCATCGGTAAATATCGAGAAGGGCTTAAAGAGAGAAAAATGTGGCCGAGGAGCATGGACGGGGAAGGTAAATGGGGAGAAGAGATAGAGAGGAGAAATGCAGCAGAGGTAGAGAGGGAAAGTCGGGAAATGACTATAAAGGGTGATTGCGAGGGGAGATCGAGAGAATGAGGGAGATGAAGGATAGAAGAACGAGAGAGAGAGGCAAAGCAAACGGAATATGAAAAGAGAAGAATAGAAATTTCAGAGAATCGGAAATGAGAGACGGATAGAAAAGAGGAAGAACGAATAGATAAATTGAACAAAAAGATAAACGAGAAAGAGAGGGTGAGAGAAGAATCCTACGATACTGAAAGAAACTTACCGAGAAGCATGGGACGAGATAGACAGAGATTGCAAGAGGAATAGTGAGGAAGAAGACGAGAAAGAACTCAAATTAAACTTCATTAAACTTCAGAATCGGTCGGGAGAGGAGTTACAGCGGGAGAAAATCTAAACCTAGGAGAGAGAAAGAACAACCTAAAAAGAAGAGGGAAGAGGAAGCTGCGGGAAGAAGCTAAACAAAGGGAAGAAGAAGGACGTGCAGAAAGAGCTTTTTTCTCCCCTTTTACTCTCCCGAATCTCCACTTCAGCTTGGCTCACATTGTTTGACTGGGCTTGCAATTGCTTGTCTTGGACAGCCCATTAAGCCCTTTAAGCACTTCCACTTTGGAGGATCTTGCTGTCCTTCCTCTTGTATTCTTCATTTCTTTGCTTTGGACAGCCCATTATGCCTTATTTTTTGGAGGGTCTTGCTACTCTTCCTCTTATATAGTTCCTGAAAATAAGAAAAACAAAAGTCGTGTAAAATAATCTCTTTTTGATGCATTAATAGTCTACAACATCAAGTCAAGAGATGATGGAGGAGATGGTGTATTCAAGAGTTTAATAAAGCTAAATAAGAACAATAAATGAGTGATTATAACTACATTTCATGTTCTTATCACATGTTATCATATTTTAAGTGCATTTCTATCATTTTATATAATTTCATGTTATGATCTAAAAATACATCATTTTATAGATAATTATGCATAATTAAACAAAGTGATTTTAATCCTATTTATATTTAAGATCATAATTATGTTTTCAAGATTAAAAGATAAGAGAAAAGATTTTTATTTACAATCACGTATTTTTCTAAATTTATTTTATAAGATACATGAGTGTATTTATTAAATTAAAATTCATTCTCTTTTTATTTTAATATTTTGACTTTTTATAATGATATCTAATTCAATTTCTGATCCAAAAAAAATTTTGAATTAATTTGGAGCTGTATTTTGAAAGTTATGAAATTTCCAATTTTTAAGGAATTTTTTGTAATTTTTCTGAATTTATTTAACTCTATTTTTTATTTTTAAATAATTAAAAAAAGAATAAAAAGTTGTTTATTAACCGTGCGCTGACATGGCAGAGCATCGCCACGTGGAATCACGTGTCATGAGTGTGTGTGCGTGATGTGTGTGTGTGACGTGTGTTCGTGTCAAGCGTGTGTGTGCGTGACACTTGTGCGCGAAATTAATAAATGGTTAGGAGCATCCATTTAAGGATATAAGCTAACCGCATAATATCTCGTACCTTATATACACGATAAATCATTGAAAATTTTTCCGTGTAGAACTATTTTCTATTTCGTTTTGATTTCAGCTGATGTGGCGCACTGTGAGACATCTGATCACATGATTGAATCACGAGCGTCAGATGTCATTTAGTCAAAGGGGTACGTGGCACCATCCTATTAGACTTCAATTCGATTAAACGATGTTTAACCTCAGCTGTCCATCTCGGAGTTATAACGGTCGAGATTTAAAGTGCCCAAATGGACACCTTGATTTATCGTGATCGTCCGATGAAGATCCACCAAAGAAAATGAAGCAACACCTTCTCTCTCACGCGCGATGTGGCTTAATCCAGACGCTCCATCACCAATCAGACAGACGTGACTTAATCGTGTCGATTCATCAAATGGCGTTTAATCTCAGCCGTTGATCGCATCGAATCGATGCATCCAACGGTTACGCCCAATTTCTCTTATAAATTGAGATGTTCTTCGCGATGGAAAACCATTCTTGGTTTTCGAGCAAATCGAACTGTCTAGACACCACAATCTGAGAATCTTTTGATTTCTTAAGCCTCTTAACTCATTTCCGCGTCTGAGGAGTGCAAGAAATCAGAAATTGATTGAGGGAAATGGACGAAATCACATCATGAACTCCAAACTTTGTTTTCGAAATCGCGGAATGAAAAGCCATGAATTCGGCGATTAATTGGATCATTTCGAGTACGACTTTGGGTTAGATTGCGTGTTTTTATCTTAATCTTTCATCATTTAGCATTAGATTTATATTTTGAATCGTAGATTAAGTTTAATTTTGTTTTAATTTCGGTTTATCAATCATAACGTGATCAAATTTCTATCTCAATTTCAAACTTTGATTTCTCCGCAAATTCTAATCCAAATTCAGTGATTTTTGATTCTGTGGATTTGTATTAGAGTTATCTTTCTTAATATACCAAATTTCCTAAATTCTCACCTCAATTCATCGTCTAATTTGATCGAATTTCAAAGATATATGAAAATTTTCCCTTATTTCTCTGTGGATTCGACCTTTATTTACCATTATACCCCTCAATTCGTGATTTAATCTTAAAATTGGTACGTTTGGACTTTATTTTGAGACGAGATAATGTGTATTCAATGACCGCACGAAATCGTTTCATCAATAGCTCTCTCTCGTTGAATCTCTTGCTTCATCTCCTCTCTCAACCACTCTCACTCTCTCACATTTGCTCCATCTCTCTCTCTCTCAAATAATCCTTCTTTCTCTCTCTAAAATTTTCTCTCAAAATCTTTCTCTCTTTCTTTATATCTCTCTCTCCTTCTCCATTTTCTTTCTCCAATTTCACTCGTTGTTCTCTTGCAATTTATTCCTCTAGCTCTCTTTCTTTCTCTACAAACTTATCACTTACACTCTCTTTGTTGTGTGATCTCTCTTATGTACTCTCTAAATCTCTCGCTCTATCTCTCTCGCCTTATTTTTTTGCTCACTCTCTCTTTATTTATTTCTCTATATTTATTTGGACTAATTTTATTGCTCCATCTCTCTTATTCCACAGTTTTCTCTTTTTCTCCTTCTTTTTTTAATTTTAAGAATAAAAAATTGCTCCACTATTTGAAAATAAAAAAAATAAAAAAATAAATTCAAGGATGTAAATATGATAAGACATTACAAGATGTAATGTGAAGGGGTTTAGAAGAAGTAGATGAAAGGCAAATGACACTAAAACCAACTCCCACATGTTAAGATTTTTGCGCGGGGCTTAATTGACCAAATCCAAGAAGATGTTTTTTTATGAGTAGGTAAATTAAGAAATTTGAAAAATACTTAAAGCATTGAAGTCCACAATCAAGGTTAAACAAGGAAAGCTTACCCCAAGGGGATACCTAAAGCCGTGACCTTATTACCCATCCCTATGGCTTAGTGCCACACCTCTAACTGATTTTTCTGTGAATTTGCAAATGCATTTGGAGGTCACTACTATATAATCTATTTTCTTAATTTACATGCTTTCAAGAATTTAATTTTTAATGCATTGCATATGTAAACATTTATGATATTTCATCATGCATATAGAGAAGATGAATGCAACTAGGTTTGAGAAGTTTTAAAAACTTTGAAATTTTACACATTTTAAAGCTTTTCTAAACTGCACCCCCCCCCCCCCACACCCAACTTCAACGTTTTATTGTCCTCAACGAAACCTTCATGCACATGTAATCATGAAAAATGGTTATAATGCATGTGATAATAAAGAATCTAGAAAATATTGCAAAGTAGGTATACCAAAAAATCATTGATTGAATCGATATTGCATGCGTTCTTCTTTTTCTTGATGTTTTGTTAGCTTCTCTCTTCCACATCAGCTCTCTGGGCATGAAGAAAACAAAAACAAATAAGATTCAAGAAAAATTAGAAAATAAATGAAAAAGGGAGAAATCACACTCATGAGCTCATTGCATTTAAAGTTCTTATATGAAATTTTCAATGCCCATATGAATAGACTTGTATTTCAAAGTTGGTTTGGGGAGTATTCTTGTACAAACTTTTGTTAGATATGTTATGTTTAGTGTATCAATGAGATCTTTCACTCAAGTGAGTGCAAAACCAACTTATAAAAAAAGTCCCCTAAATGCATAGAAAGATCATGTCATGCAATGAGGAATATTTGTCTTATTTCCGGAGTCAAATAAATATGCTAATTTAGTATTCCATGTTAACATACAATATATCTTTGATGTGTAATTTTATTTTTGGATCTATGTGATCGAAATTATGTGGCCTAAAAGCCAATCACACTTTCATCTTTTGTTTAGATTTATTGAAAATAAACTTTTATTCATTGTCATTCTTATGTGATGTTTGTAATGAAAGTTCATGAGCATATGCACTAACCAAGTAAATTATGATGAGATCATAATATAGTGATCACTAGTCTTTAAACATATGATCTAAACAGTCCTACTCATACGATATTGAAGAAGCACATCGAATTATCTAAAAATAATAACACTATTTGATCAGGCTCACATGATGAGTATGATGATCTTGTGGCCATCAATGTAGAGACACCAAGGATAGATAAAAGGTGCTTGATAACATGCATATTTAACTTGAAATATTATCATATCTAACTCATATTAATGCTTATTTTATGTAATTATGATGCATGTTATCATAGTTTTATGAATTTTCTCCATTGCATGCTGATAACATGCATTTATAACACGAATTCTTATCCTAATTAACTCATATTTCATGCTTATTTTATGTGAATATGATGCATGTTATCATACTTTTTAGGAATTTTCTCCATTGGCATGTCATTTCACTAAAGTTGATATTTATGCATAAATTAGGGATAATTTCATGCTTGATAGATGATTCATCTTTTGTTAAGTTTAAATTAATAGAAGTTAATCTCTTGTATTGAATGATTTTTGACTTTAGTAAATGTTTTGAAAGGATAATTCCAAGATGAATTTATGATTTAGAATGTTTAGTGAGAAATGATTTAAGTAAATTCTAATTCATCTTGATTTCTTCTTTCAAAATATATTTTAAATGACATGATGTTAAAAAGGAAGAAATTTGTGATCCAATGGAGAAAATTTGGATTAAAAAGGAGTTGTATATTTTAAATTATGAATTTCTGAAGTTTTATGCCTTTTTCTGATTTTTTTATATAATTTTAAATTAATTTTTCTTTACTAAAATCGCGAAAATAGGGATTATTACCTGCAGGAGCTGACGTGGCGAGCGGCAGCCGCGGGCACTGACGTGGTGCGCAGGACCACCTCGAAGGTGTGACGCGGCACTGAGGCCACGTGGCAGAGCCCGGGTGGCCCGCGCGAGGCGTAGGTGGCGCTGACGCGTGGCAGGAGACCACGCGGACGGGCCCACGCAGACGACCGTCAGGGGCGACACGTGGCATGTGAGAGGTTCGCATATGGAGGGCCCACAGGCATAGTGGGACCCTGGTTAGAGAGGGGGGCGGTAACGCTAATTATATTGTATTGGCGCTCCCCCTATTTAACCACGCCATTTCCATGTTTTTATTCCATGTGGGACTATGTTCCCACGGAATCTTTCTGTTGCAGGTGACGTGGCTGCATCGTACGTGTTGGATCTTCTCGTGAAGCGTCGATCGCATGGACCCGAGTCCACGCGATCGAAATCAACGCACAACCGCACGATCTTCATCGCCCGTGGCTTCATCAGACGGTCACGATACTTCGAGACTCATGGAATCAGAGAGCATGACTTGGACGCTTTCACGGCATCGGATCTTCATCGAAGGGGCACGACGCGCCCCGATTTTTCCTCTCACCTGGGAGCGACGTGCAACGCTCTGGATCGTCGATCGTCCGCTCCACTTAAGCTTAATCGAACGGCTTGGAGGATTCGCAGAAGAACTCCACGATCGCGGTCCGATCGAACCGCGATTGTGGCGCGATCGAGCCGCTGATTGTGGCTCTTCCATCGTGGAATCAAGGCCACGATGCACGCCACATGATTCCAAGGAATGTGGCTTCCTTTTTGAAGCGAAATTGAAGGCAATCATGGCCCGATCGTTGTGCCTTTTGGAAGCGAAATTGGAGCGGATTTGTCACGGAGTTGAAGCCATGAAACTGCTCAAGGGATCTGCCCCCACGACACCATCAAACTGCTCCCACGATCGCATCAATCAGCCATGATTTTTTGGCCAATTTTCTCTTTAAAAACCGATGTATTTCTCCCTTTGTTCTTCAACTTTTGATCAATTCATGAGGGAATTAAGCGAATTTCGAGTAAGATCTCTAGTTCATCGTGATCCCCCCGCGTTTAGACTCGATCGCGAATTTCTCCTTGACTTCATCGAATTTTCCCCTTGAATTTCGAACGTCCGCGAGGAAGAATCCGAGAAAATTCGCTTCAATCCATGAGAATTGAAGCCCCATTCTTGCGGCAATCGGGTTAGTAGTGAGATTCAATCTATTATCAGGAGGTAATTTTGAGTTTTAATTAGATTTAGAAGTCTAATTTTGCAAATTAGTTCTTAGTGTTCTTCATTTTCCCAAATTTTTAGTCCGAAAAATTTATAATTTTGAAAATAAGATATCTCTCTGATTATAATTCCAAATAACTTGATTCTGGTTTCAATGGATTCCTCTTTTCCTCAGCTTTCCGTGGATAGAAAATTCATTGAATTCCGAGTTCATTTGACCCTCCAATTTGACGTTTGACCAAGGACTGTTAATCTTTCATCAGAAGTCAAATGTTGACTTTCGGGGTCAATTACTTTTGATTTACAAATCAGAATTTGATAATTTTGGTCATGATAGATTCCTCTGGTTCTTAGATTTCCATTGACATATAAATTGCAAGATTTGGATTTCTTTTGATTAGTCAATTTGACGATTTCCTCTGAAATGTTCATTTCGGGGATTTTTTGATATTTGATTTTCAATAATTCATAGTAAATCCAATTCTTATCCAAAAATCACGAATTATATAACAATAAATTCCATTTTCTCTCTAGTTTCTGAATATATAATTTTCGTAATCTTCTGACACTGTTTGATTCTCTGATTTTACAGAACATCTACTGTAAGTCAAAGTTAATGCTTTGACTTTGACTTGTGACTTTTCTCTGTCAAACCCGAGAATTAAATTCTTAAAACTTCTTATTTAGTCTATTTATATCATTTCCATCCCTTAAATCTTATTTTCTCTTATTTAAAACTCTTTTTAAACCTAAGTTTGACCAAGTCAACTCTACGATTAAAGTCAACCCTGCTCTCTGTGGATCGACCCGATACTTACACATTACTTGATTTTATATCTTATCTCTGTGAGTTCGGTTTTTATAAATTTTTTTTGACCGGCGTTTTTGTGATTTAACGACGCACGAAACTGATCCGTCACGTGCCATTTTACTAAAGTCCACATTTTTGCATTATTTAGGATTAATTATGTGTTTTATTGATGTTTGACTTTTTACAAGGTCAAACAACTTGAAATTAACCATTTTTCTTGATTTTTATTTTGACTTTAGTGGATGATTAAAGGAAGAAATTAGAAGAAGAGAATGAAGGGATGAATCAAAATAGAACTTTAAGGGGTTGAATTAGTATTATTTTGATTTCATCATATATTCTTGATAAAATTTAAATTTCATATGGCATGTGATTAAAGAGATAGAAATTTGTGATCTAATGCAGAAAATTTGAGTTAAAAAGGCCTTTTAAATTAAGGTTATGAATTTATGAAGTTTATATAGTTTTTTAGATTTTATTGTGATTTTTCAAGAATTTTTGGAATTTTTAAAGGCTTTCAAAAATGCAAAATGGGGCTTATTAAGCGCAGGACCCACGTGGAGCTAGTGTGGTGTGATGCAGACACGTGGCAGCGCCACGTGAGCTGACACGGACCCACGTGGGCGCCTACGTGGTGTGAAGCATCAATCGGGCTAAGCTTATTGGGCCCACGGGTCAGGTTAAGGGGGGGTGTACTTAGGCCCAATGGGCGACGCAAAGCCTTAAGACCATCTCCCCTTATATAGGCGAAAAATTGCTTGATTCCTTCCGTGTGGGAACTAAAGTGTTCTTCATGTATGCAGGCAACGTGGCATCTCGAGAAGCGTTGGATTAAAGCGCATGAAATGACGCACGTCGGTCTGGTAGAATTCAGTCCACGAAATCTTTGATCATACGCACGTGATGAATGCGCGACCGTCGATCCCATAAGCGAAATCTGATGGTTGCGATTGAATTTCGTAATCGACAAAATGACCAAGCGACATGAGGCTGCTTGTGAACGCTTAGATGAAGATCGAACGGCAAAAATCAAGGAGAGAGTGGAGCCCGCGTCGTGGGATTTTGGTCCACTTATCGTGCGCGACGTGGCAGCATCATGGCCGTTCGAGCATTCTTCAGCGAAATGGATGGCTCAGATATTTCACAAATTTAATCTTCTATAAATCAATATTCTATCTTTCAAAACTGAAACTTTTGACTATACGTGAAGAAATTAAGCATTTTTCGGAGTAAAATCGTGAGTTCTTTGTGATTCTCTTGCGTTCTACACTCATTCGCGTATGGATTGAGGCAAGTTAATCACAAATCATTGCGAGAAAATGTTTAGAAATCACCCCTTGAACACCGAAATCACGATGAAGAAGGAATCGGAGAAATTCTCAAAAAAATCAAAGCAATCTGAAGCTCAATCTTCGCGTCAATCGGTTTAGTAGTGTGATTCCTTCGTAATCCTTGCAATTTAGATAGTTTAGATTAGATATAGATAGATAATTAGAGTTTAAGAATCAGAAATTTCGTCATTTCGCCCAAATTTTCTAGCCGATTTTTTATGATTTTCGAACAAGGATTTCTCCCTGATCTTAAGTCCAATTTATTCGAATTTGTTTCATTGGATTCCTTGTTTAATCAGCTTTCCATAGATATCTGATTCGTCGATTTTCACCCAGGTTTCACCCTTCAATATGTCATTTGACCAACTGTTGTTCAAAATCAATCCGAATTTGGGCGTTGACTTTCAAGGGCTATTAGTCTTACTATACAAGGTAAAATTTGATAATTTTGATTTCTTTGGAATCCTTTGATTGTAACTATTCATAGGTGATTTTCTGGATTTGGATATCATTTGATAAGTCAATTTAATGATTTTGATCGAGATCTTTATTTTGGGAATTTTCTGTTTATTGATTTTCAATAAATCATAATAAATCTAATTCTTTTCTAAAAATCACGATCTTTTATCAAAATTATACAAAAATATAATTTTTGTAATATTTTATAACCTTTTTCTCTCTAATTTTATAGAAAGTCAAAGTCTAGTCAAAGTCAATGCTTTGACCTAGGCTTTTGACTTTTCTTCTCCAAATATTTTTCAAAATTCTTAAAATATCTTCTCTCATATAGTAGTATTATTTTCATTAATAATATCTCATTCTCATTTCTTAAAAACCTAATTATACTTAAGTTTGACCAAGTCAACTCTTTGATAAAAGTCAATCGTGCTCTCAATGGTTCGAACCGATCTCATCGATGTACTTGATTTCTGATTTTTAAATAATCGTGAGTTCAAAATTATAAATTTTGTTTGACCGACGATCTTGTGTTTCAACGACCGCACTAAATCGTATTGTCAGTTCTCTTTGGAGATTGGGTTCAATGAATTAATTCATATGAATCCTTAAATGATATTAAGTTGATTCATATCACAATTGTGTACATGGTCCTTTGACCAGAGACACCAAAAACATCTTATAGATGGATGATCTTTTTTTAACTGTGACTTATAAATCCCTAGACACGGGATCTTCAAAACATTATAGATTCAATACAACATTAAGTCCTCAAAGGTGATTGAGTGGTCAAGATGGGATTGTTTACCCAAGTATGGGAGAAGATCGGCTCAAAGAATAAGATACAATTAAATCCTTGGCCAAGATAGTAAAAATATTAGAGAAAATGTTCTCAATAATTTCTTACTTGCATCAGTACTAAATTGAGTGACGGATTTGGATTTGAAAGTTAATCATACCCTAAGTCAGTCATGACTCTTGCACGGATGCTGGATTACACGTACATGGTAACTGATGATGGTAGGGTTTTATAAAGGATTTTTATATACTCTAATCTCCTAGAACACGTGGTGTAGCTTAGCACCTATCGGGCTGACAGTTCAACCTATCCATTCGGTTAAATCGCTCATTAATCAATTACTCTATATGTTAATATAATTAATTGATAAGGAACATCAGTAAGTGTTATTGGGTCGATGGAGTCATTAAACTTACAAGATATATGGACTTAGAGGGTCACACACATAAGGTTGACGGGTCTTGGTAGATATGGACATAAATATAAGGATTTTTATGAAAATTTTATATTTTTAAAGTTTATAAATTAGGGGAGAACGACCAAAACAAGGGTGCCCATGCGAGCCTAAAATAAAATTCTCCCCTCTCTTCTATTCCCCTCGTGGTGATTGATGGATATATGTGATCTACTCTATTGACCATACCATAAGTTATTTATAAGTCTTATGTATATGAAAGATTATACATACATGGTAACTGATGAAGGAAAGGTTCTATAAGAGAGTTTTTATATACTTAACATCTCCTCGAATACGTGATGTAGCTTGGCACCCAACGGACTAGAAACTCAAGCTATCAATTGGATTGAATTGATCCTTGATTAATTAGTCTATATGTTGATGTAAATAATTAATAAAGGTTGATCAATAAAGTTTTATTGGGTCTATAGAGTTATTAACTAGTGAGACATATGGACTCATAAGGTCATACACATACAGTTTGTAGATGTTAGTGGATATAGACATAATTATGGCAGTTTTTATAAAAAAATTCATAAATCAAATGTCTATAAATAGGGGAAGAACAACCACAACTGAAGGTGCCCATATAAGCCTTGTGAGAATTCTCTCATTTCTTCTATTTCTCTCTTAGTGAAGAGCTTTGGAGAGGAGATTGAACCATCCAAAGATCGTGTAGATACCGCTAAAGGCTAGATACTTGAATAGCTTCAAGACCTCTCTCGAGTAAACCCGGTAATTATGTTTTCTCTTACATAATAGATGATAAGATCATATGTTCTCTGCATCTCAATGTTTTGAATATCTTATCTAATGTATCTTGTTACACTCGATGTTTTGATCGAGATTTTCAAAGGCTTATTTGTCTTAGAATGTTCCACTACTTGATTAAAAGAGAAGTCATCATTCACATAAGATCTTTGATCCTCACATTTTATGTCAAGAGATCCATGTGCACAATTGGATCAATATCCTCTAAAATTAATTCATCATTTAGTCTTTTATTTGGATCTTGAAGAATCTGCTTGGGCAACAAACATGGCAGGAGGCATAGGTGGAGTAACGATGGCAAATGCATTAGGGTAGAGTTGTCGGCTTTGATATCATGCAAAGAGGAGAAACCATAGATTTTATATCACAAATATCAGGATTACATGCAGTTATATAGATAAGAGAAGAGAGAGAACGAGGATATGCTCCCATGTTGGCCTATACTTTGATTGAATGAGCGAGATTCAACTAAAACGGTTCCCCTTCTTCTTCTGTCTATCTGTCTGTTTGTTTGTCTGTTTGTCTGCTTTGTCGTCTGCTTTTGTCTGCTCGTCTCTTTGCTTTGTCTGCATCGTCTGCTCGTCTGTCTGCTCGTCTCGTCATCTCGTCTCGTCTCTCTCTCTCTCTCTCTCTCTCTCTCTCTCTCTATCTATCTATTAATAACATGTTAATTAAACATGAAAATCTATGATTATTAATACAAATCAAGGCATAAATCATTCCATTCTAATGCATGTTGTCATATTTTTTTAGTGTTTATTTATCATCTTATAAAAAAATTCATTCTAATCTCAAAATGTATTAATTTATGGTTTATTATGATAAATTAAGGATAATATTTTCATAACTCATCTTTACTTGAGATTATAATTAGTTTTTAAGGTTAAATAATAAGAGAAATTATTTTATATACACTCATATATTTTTCTAAGTTTTAAAATCTCAAAGAAATGAGTGTATTTTTGAAATAGAAATGTATTCTCTTGTTATTTATTAAATTTGAATTTTTAGAATGATAGATATTTTAATTCCTGATCCAATGAAATAAATTTTGATTAATTTGGAGTTATATTTTGAAGGTTATGAATTTTTTAATTTTTTGGAATTTTTCTAAATTTTTAATAAAATTTTCGAGATTTTTTTGAATTTTTATGAATTTAAAATTAATTTATTTAATTTTAAATCGATTTTATAAGTGCATAGGTGATGTGACAAAATTTGGAGCGTTCAATCGTGCGTTTAATCATGACTGTTGATCGTTCTTTAAATGCGAGGTCACGTGGTGCAGTCTCATTCTCCGTTGAATCATTTTAAAATAATTTAATCTCAGTCGTTGATCTGAGGAGTTATACCGGTTGAAATTAAAACCGACGAAACACATTTGGAGCATTCGATCGAGATCAAACGGCTGCAAGTCAATGCGTTACTTATAACGCGCACGACGTGACATCATCTCAACGGTCCATCGGAGATCTAACGATCACGACTTAATCGTAACGATTTGTAATCATACGTTTCATCAGAGCTGTTGATCGAAGATTAAATGCTCAATCGGATGGTTACGCCCAATTCATCTTATAAATTGAGATGTTCTTCGACATTGTAAAGTATTTCAGGGCAATTCGAGTAATTGAACTGTTTAGACGTCAAATCTCGTAAATCTCTTGCTTCCAATCGCTTCTAGACTCATTTACGCGTCCACAGAGTGCTTGAAAGTGAGATTTCGTTGAGAGAATAGGAAGAAATCGGTACTTAAACATAAATTATCTTGTTTTCGAATTCAAGAATAAAAAGCCTTAAATCTAGCGAATAATTGGATCAATTCGAGCACAATCTTGGGTTAGAGATCGTGTTTTATCATAATCTTCCTTCGTATACCTTTAGCTTTCAATTTTGAATCGTAATTTGAGTAAATTTCAATTTTAATTTCGGTTTTTCGCGATTTTATTTTTCGAAAATTTCTCTCTTGTTCATTCGATGATTTCTCCGCCAATCTTGATCTAAATTCAGTGATTTTTTTAATTTCGTGAATTCGTCTTCGAGTCTTCTTTCCAAAAAAATATCAAAATCCCTAATTTCTATCCACATTTCATCGTCTGATTTGACAGAATTCTAAAAGATCCCTCGAAATTATCTTAATTCTTCGTGGATTTGACCCTTATTCACGACTATGCCCCTTAATTCGTGATTATTTGATAAAGATTTGTGAGTTTGGTATTAATTTTGACTCTTGACTGTGTGTTTTCAACGACTTTGCGGTCTCATCATTTATCTATCTCTCTCTCTATCCTGTCTATCTATCTCTCTCTCTACCTATCTATCTATCTCTCTCTCTCTCTCTCTCTCTCTCTTTCTCTCTACCTATCTATCTATCTCTATCTATCTATCCATCTATCGCTCTCTCTCTATCTATCTATCTATCTATCTATATCTCTCTCTCAACCTATCTATCTCTCTCTCTCCACCTATCTATCTCTCTATCTATCTATCTCAACTTTATGCCCGTCGAAGTTCAAAGATGGACGAAGATCGGGGACTACAATCTTTCCATTTGGAAGCCTATGAAATATAGATCCGGGTTCCACCGTCTCAAGTCGTGAAAAGTCATTGTAGCTCCCGGTTTTGACTTTACAGGTGCCGGGGACATTCCGCGTTATCGTGCTGACTGAGGAATGCCGGAGCCCGAAAGTAAACCCTGCCCATCTTCTTTCCTCGTAAAACAAGACGACGCATTCAAAGAATAAATCAGATAACTGCCTCGGAACAATTCATTCCCGCAGCTCGGTCAAATGCCAACGAATAACTGTTCGCCTGTGTGAACGAAATTACAGTGAAAGAATACCCGAAATCTTGTCGTTCGCTGATCTAGCGAACAAGATCGGATCGATGATAAGCCGGTGAGTCGGTTACCGCAGAGAAAGACTCTCGGCTCCTCCCTCGCTATACATCGTACCCTGCTCGATGTCTCCGGGCGCCACGCAGCATGGCCCGGGGGCTCTCTTCTCTCTGCTCAGAATCCTCCTCATAGATCTCAACCTGCTCAGCGTCGGGGACAACAGGGCAGGCGACTTCACGTCTTCTGACGAGAAGCCCAGCGCAGCTGGTCGACGAGGTATCTCTATCACCAGAGCCCCTTCCGAGGACGAAGCTTCAGAACCCGCGGGAATCAGACTCCCGGGCTCTTCTGCAGAGTGCGGGATTTCAACGTTAGCTTGCAAGGTAGATGTCGCCACCGAGGAATCTGATACGATAGTGGTGTAGTCTGCTTCTGAAAAAGGAAGGAGGTCGCTCCCGCCATGGACGAGTCCCCGGCAGAGAGGGCACGTACAGTGAGAAGAGAACCACATGTCGATGCATTCAACGTGGAAGCCGTGATTGCACGTGGGCAAGATCCGGACTTTCTCGCCGTCGACTAGCTCTGTGAGGCAGACGGCGCACTCGAGGCCGGCGGCGGCTTTGATGTCTTCGGAGCGATAGACGGAGACGGGAAGGGAGGCGATGACGGCCGGCTCGAGTCCCTTTCTGCGAGGACCGTCGACGGCGGAGTGAAAAATAAGCGGCGAACGCCGGGAGGCGTGAGCCCTTCTCCGCCTCCAGTGGGATTTGGAGTACACATGGAGGAATATGAGGAAGACGACGACGACGAAGAAGAAGATGACGGCGGCCACAATAACCTCGCTGCTGATGGAGCTCGCTTTGCTTGGGTCGCGCCTGATAGTGTTCTGCTCGCCCGGGGTGATCGTCGACATGGCGACGACGAGAGATAGCCGACCTCTTCGTTCTCTTGAAAACTCAGGGGAAAGAGAGAGATGGGGGCATTGCTAGTCTCGGGTCATCGGACGGGAAACACGGATAAATACGGAGAAAGAGGAGTGGGGAAAGCCTCCGGGAGTGAATGTAACGCGGGTTCGAAGGAACCCGCCACGAAAATTAGACTCGATCAACAGCCCGGTCAAACCCAAGTTTCCTATGTGCGTGTTGGTCAAGAAAGGTGGATGGCCAATCAGCCATTGAGGAGGGACCGCAGTCTTCAAACCTGCACAGCCGCCGCAAGGTCAACTCAGTGCGTGGCAGTCTGGCTGACTCGCTCTCCATCTCAGAGGAGAGAGAGAGAGAGAGAGCAAACGAACACGCCGGTTTAAGCAACTGTGACATCAGTCGCGCCAGACCTGGCGGCGGGATGAGATGATCAGAAAGAAGATTATGAATTGATCGCATTGACCGCCAGCGATGACTGAGACAGAAAGAGAAGGAATGGGCATACAAAAGAATGGTGCAACGGCACCGGTTCTACCGTGGATACAGCGAGGAAGTTGAAAGAAGTGAACAGCGGTGGAGCCCGACAGAGAAGAGAGAGCAATTCTATAATAACAATAGGTTGGTACAGAATTTACCGCGGAGAGGCGGATGCACATCAGATGAAGTAATCCTGCGCCTCTGCCTCGTCTCCGCTACCGATCCTCTTGCTCATGTTGGCCCGCTGCACCAGCCGCACCAGCGCCTGCACCACCTCCGACATCGGCGGCCTGAACTCCGGTTCAGCCTGCACCTTCAAAATGAATGAGAAAAGAAGCGAAACACGGATGGATGGCGAGGTACAAATAGATGAATAGGGAGGGGGAGGCATAGTGTCACCTGGACGCAGAGGGCGATAACGTCGGCGAATCGGGAGAGGGACTTGGCCGGGTAGAGACCCTTGAGCGCGGGATCCACCATTCTGTCGAGCGCGTCGATGTCGTGGAGCTGCGGGTAAGCCCATCGCACCAGCAGCTGCTCCGTTCTCCCCCTTGAACTGCGCCACACAAGGAGAATAAACATCATCGTTACTTAATGACCATCCCCTGTTGTTTTCTTGAGAGAGAAAGACTCGCCTGTCGAAGGGTTTCCGGCCAGTGAGGAGCTCCAGCATGACCACACCGAAGCTGTACACGTCGCTCTTCATCGTGTGCTGCCCCGTCATTGCCACCTCCGGGGCGCTGTAGCCCGTGTTGTGATCCAAGCCCTGCACGCCGAACCCGCCATTTACTCGGATTTTAGAATGAAAAGGGGGGGAGAGAGAAAGAGACAGACAGACAGACAGACAGACAGAGAGAAGGAGAAAGAGAGCAGACCTGGAGGAGAGCGTCGGGGATCAGAGAGGACAGCCCGCAGTTGGAAACGTGGGGGTTGAGCTCCGAGTCAAGCAGAATGTTCGCCGACTTGAAGTTCTTGAGGACAACAGACGGGGAACAGGTCTCATGAAGATATCTGAAAATATTTGAAAAAACACACCTCGTTAACGCGAGATCAGATAGGAAAAGCGCGAATTCTTCTCCTCACTCTAATGCTCTTGCGGTGCCGAGAGCGATCTTCACGCGGGTATTCCACGTAAGCGGTCGGCTGTACTCGTCGGAGAGGTGGAGATAGTCGTGCAGGGAGCCATTTTTATGGAACTCGTACACGAGAAGATTCTGCCCAAATTCGGAGCAGTAGCCCGCGAGCTCCGTCACGTTCGGATGATGCAGCCTGGACACATTCGACACTATCTGGAGAAATTCTTCGCCTGACTGCCCGGGAATAGCCAAAGAATTAATCTTCTTCACCGCAAGAATCTGCACCAAAAAAAGAAGGCCATCATGATCATGTACCATGATGATGATGCTGAGGTTATATCACCTTGCCGTCGCCAAATTGTCCTCTGTAGACGCGACCAACGGATCCCTCGCCAATGAGGCTATCCACGCTAAAGCTATTCGTTGCAATCTGCAGGTCTGCCACGGGATAAATCTTCGCGTTGATGGGAGGTGCGTTCTTCTTCGGCGCAAGAGGCCTGCTGGGGAGTTCCTCCGCGTCCTCAGATTTCAGCCGATCGGTCGGGGGTGGTTTCAGGTTGAGCGTTGGGGGCAACTCGATCGTCACTTGATCCGCAGCCGTCGTCTTCTGGACTGATTTCATTCCCTCTGAAACTCGAACTTAAGTTAGCGGTCGGAATCAGCGACAACGCGGAGTGATGATTGTTTATTATTGCTTTGCTTACCGTTGGATTCGGGCATAGAGGGGAAAGGTCTCTCGAGATCGAACTTCTCCTTGCTGGAGTGATCTTTCCGGGATCTCCGACGCTTCACTAGGAAGAAGGCTATGAGACTACCCACCACAAGCAGAGATATAATGATGCCGGCGATCCCGCCACCGCCGATGCCCGATTTTTGGCTGTCGCCGGAGGCGGGATTCTGCGTGGTAGTCCCATGATCTCTGGGCGGGGGCGGCGATGTGTATGGAGGCGGCGGCGGCGCTGGGCCCGAATTCCAGGAGTTCCCCTGGGTCCTGATACTATTGATACGCTTCAGCCGCTCGGGGATCCACCCGGTGAACCGGTTGTTGGACACGTCCCTGGTAGCAATGTCGAGAGTATATTCGTTGATCAGTCGGTAGAAATGATTCGATAGAATGAACAGCGATGAATTTTTACAGGTTGTGGAGAGGAAGGTAGGAAAGAACGTCGATAGAGCCGGTGAATTGGTTGTTCTGAAGAAACCTGGACATAGCGGAGACGGTGAGTGCAGATTAATGTAAGGAGAAGGGACGATTTTTGGAGAACGTCATACAGGTTCGTCAGGCTTGTGAGAGAGCTAAAAGACTGAGGCAACCCATTCGGTATAGCATTTGAGGAGAGATCTCTGCAGGATTTCAGTCCAGGAACGAAGGAATTGTCAATTTTATATATTCATCTCTCTTTCTCTATCTTCGAAAAATCATGAAAATCTCACATTGATGCGAGGACGGGAAGATTTCCGAACATGTCATTGAGCCCCTCCCTGAGTTGATTATGGCTGATGTTCCTGCGATCACGAAACACGGAGACAAATTGTTAGGAAATAACGCTCAAAATCAGTCGGGGCCAGAATGAGAGCGTGGGGAAGAGAATTCTCACAAGTACTCCAGCCGAGACATTTGGGAGATGGAGTAGGGGACTCCGCCGCCGAACGCGTTTCCGGCAAGATTTCTACAGAGGAAGAAGCAGCCATGATTAGACGATTGGCAGACGAAAACAGGCGTACGCACTTTCGGTAGAGCTCACAATCTCGTCAGATTTGGGGGGAGCCCGTAGGGGATTGCACCGGAAGCTCCGATATTATTGTTGCTCAGATCGCTGCATCAAAAAACGCAGTCAACAAAACGATTGTAATTCTCAAGTATATGGAGCAGAGTGACGGACAAGTCGAACACGGAGGTCAAGTACTGAAGCTGATAGCCAATGGATCCGGTGAGCCCCAACCCAGAGAGTTTGCTGACAAATCAAAGAGAGTAAGAAACTGGAATAGAGAGCGATTGAAGAAGAGAGAGCACGATGTTCACACATTTCCGTGATCCTGGAGCCCGAGCAGGTGATTCCTTTCCATGATTGGCCGCAGGGGTCCCCGCCGTCGGCCGTCCAGCCGGTAAGCTGCGACGGGCTGTTTAAGCTGCGGTACAACACGCTGAGAGCGGAAACTGCTCCGCCGCAAGAAAAAAAAAAACAAAGAAAACAGAAACATATTAGGAAGAAAAGAGAGCAGGAAAAAGGCTTCCGCGGAGCCAAGAAAACGAGGATAGAACACATCTGCGTATTGGTGAGTACGCGAGAAACTCTGGAGGAGGTTGTCGTGGGCAGAGAGTCTTAGGATTAGAGTCGAAATTCAAGAGTTTTCGCATTGCAACAAATCGGAATCTGTCACGCGAGCGGCAAAGGTCTAGCCTACTACGAACAACACCTAACGGGCTAATCTGGGCGGCAAATACAGAAATGGATCGCCTCCAAGGTCGGTCTCTAACGACCATCCGCATCTTGGATCACGGAACTAATGATATCGTTCGCAACTTTTCAGGAGATCGATGCATCATGCGATCATCGCCAGGATAATGATTTCGGTCGTCTCGCTCCATCGTTCCCGACGAAGAAAGATGGTACAAGGGAATGAGCAAGCAAGCGAGGAAAAGGGCTTACGGTCCGCCGGATCTGTGGCGCCATCGACATCCGCCGCGTTCCAGACAGAAATGCAGGCCAGAAGAATCAGGACCGGCCGAAGCATCCCTGCCGACGAATTCTCCAAATCTGTAGAAGAAGAATATAAACGACGAAGAAGCCTCTCTCGCCCTCCCTGTATAAGTCGCTGGCCCCCTCCCGTTTACTCTTTCTTACATATCATCGACGCGGTAAACCCCAGGGAGTCGTCCCTCTTTCTTTCTGTCTCCTGCTGGTATCGACAGCGACCCGTTGCTCGCCTCAGTGATGCCCAGTTATCTCAGCGACTCGTACGCCACTTTCCCCATAAACAAAACCCCCCCAGTCTCTGCTTCAATTCGCCCTTTTACGCACGGATATCGGGTTAAACACCGCCGACAGGGCCGAGGCCGCTTCACGGGTGTCCTGTCCCCTGGCCCCTCGGCCAGAACCACTTGGTGCACTTCCCGTTCGATCTAAATCCGACGGTCTCTTGTTTTCGTTTTCGGCCCCAAACTATTTTTCACCTTTCCTCGAATGTCGCAAGCTTCTCCTCTAACGACTCGTCGGTCCTTCGACTCTGTCCTCTTCGAAGACCGAAGCCCAGCTCCGATGGCAAACAGCTGGCCATCCCTGAATCGCGTGTCTATAGTTGACCCGAGACGGATTACAAGTTAACAAGTAACGCAGCTCCCCTGTCGTCACTATTTACAAGTATCGCCGAAATTCCTCGTCACACTCTCAGGAGAATCAACGGCAGCATCGCCACGCCAGCCACGAGAGACGGCGGCGCCCTCCAGGTTCCCAATTCCCTTTTACAAGAAGAAGAAATGGGGGGTTTGACCACGGATTCCGGCCCCGAAACGTCGACCATGATACGGAACACGCAGTTTCCTTGAGACGGGTCGGTGGTGGTGATGACGGACAAATTGGAGAAGGCGCAGCTGCCCATCTCCTGGCCGGCCGCCTGGAAGTACTGGTTGAAGGCGTACGAGACCTTGCTCCTGGGATCCAGTCCGCTGCACGAGGACCCGGGCAAGAGACTCGTACAGTCGGAGTACGAGCACGCCGCGTCTACGCTCGGTCCCAGTCCGGATTCTCCGCCGCTGGCAACCGGCGAAAGCACGCACCACCGCCGGGAGAGATACCTCACTCCCGCCGCTGGCACGAGACTCCCGCTGTCACCGCCTCCGTTGAGCTTCAGCGGGTACTTGATTCCGCCGTCGTAGTGAAAGACCCCCCAGTGGCGCTCGAACGGACCGGCGTCGACGTTCTTCTGGTCCTCGTCGAGCAGCCCGAAGAGGTAGATCTGCGGCGGCGAGAGGGGGCGCTTGGGCGTGCCCTTGCCGCTGGTCACGCGATCCAGGAGCCCTTGGTTGAAGCGCCGGGCGTTGACCGGGTTGGCGCTGGTGTCGCCGTCCGTGGGCCAGCCGATCTCCCCCACGACGACGGGCATGGAGGCGAGCCCGTTCTTCTCCAGAGCCCAGATCAGGGTGTCGAAGTTGGCGTCGAAGACGTTGGTGTATGTGGCGGCGCCGTCGACGAGGACGGCCGCGCCGCCGCCGTCGAAAAAGGCGTAGTCGACGGGGAAATGCGGGTCGGCGTAGAGACTGAGAAAGGGGTAGATGTTGATGGTGAGCGGGGAGCCGGTATCGAGGAGGAATTTCGCGATGGAGACCACGAAAGAGCGGACGTCCGGCCGGAAGTCGCCTCCCGAGGGGAGCCCGGAACTCGACTCGTACACATCGGCGTTGAGAGGGACAGTGACTTTGACTTGGCGGCCCAGCCCAGCCTTCACGAGCGCCGCCTGGACGTTCTGCAGCGCCGGGAGCACCACCTCCGCGTACCTGTCCTTGTACGTCTCAAGGAAGGGCTCGTTCCCCACCGCCACGGCCCTGAAACACCTCGATCCATCATCAGTCGACCGTTCCTTCAATCGCGTCAGGTTGCGCTAGAGAGTCCTTGCCTGATGTCGACGCCGAAATGGGAGATGTAGGAGGAGACGTTGTAGGCGACCCATGCGACCGCGGCGGAGACAGAGCGAGCGAGAGGGTTCAGAAGGTCGTTGGGGATGCCAACCATGACCTCAATGCCCGACTTGGCAAGCGCCGCCATGGCAGACGGGTCGACTTCGAAGAGCTTGACCTTGGTTATGCCGTTGTCCTGAAGGAGCCGGACTACGACGTCCGCCGGGAGCGGGTGGGAGGATTTGAGGCCCCAGTTGAAGCCCACCAGCGTGGCTCTCGCGCCGCAGTTGAGAACCAGCAAAAGCAGCAGATGGATGCGGAGGAGGAGACCCATAGGTTGACAAGTGGTCGATCTCTCTGGTTCCGCGGGTTTCTCCCTGCATTTTAGTCTGCCGCAGCTTCCTCTCCGAGAGGAGCTTCTTTCCCTCTCCGGTCGGAAGCCGAGAAGGAATCGGATGCGGGAGATGCCGGCGGCAAGGGCAAGCGAACAACTTGTGCCGGCCGCAGTATCTTCGCGCGCAGTTGGAGGATTGAATGTACGCCATCGAGGGAGACGTTCGCTTCGTTTCGTTTCGTTTAACTCTGAGATCAAAGCGGAATATTATAGCAAAACCCCCGAACCGAAAAGTGCGGAAAAGTGTTCGCGCAAGATGTGGGTCCTTGAGCTCGTGGGGAAACGGACGGCCAGGCGCGGTCCACGAAGGCACATCGGATGGGAAACGCAGGTTTCCCAATCCAGAACTTGCCACTCCTGCTCCCCATCCCTCCACGCTTCCAGTATTTCCCTCCACGCTCTCCTCCCGGCGGGCGAGTATCATCTTTCAACCGGTGGGGGCAGCGAATTGAGATCGCTGAGCTCTGCTGGGCGGAGCTCTTCCATTCTCCGCCACGACGCCCAGCTGGGTCACCGAGGTAGGCGCTCTCTTGTGGTATCCCTCCATACGCTTTCGTTCAGAGCACAAGTTCGCCAACACGGTCCTCTGGTTGCCGTACAACGTGAAGAAATCATGCCATCTCTCATCGATAACCTGAGCCTGGTTTCCTGGGCTCTATCGGCCTTTTTCTACTTTCCGAGTTCAGTGTTCTCTCGCAATGTTCTAAACCTATAATCTTTTTGCCGACTCTTCCAGTGAAACCCGCCGGCGACCATGGGATACACGGGCTCCGTCTCCGCGGTGAACGCCGGCGGCGCAGTTCATAGAAGCTGGAGCTGCAATTCCGCCGCCACCCCCAGGAAACTCCCGTGCTCGTTCCGGAGCAGCAATCTTCTCGGCGATCGCCTAGTTCTCGGGAGCGCATCAACCTCGGCTAAAACCTCCGACTCCGGACGCTTGCAGGTCGTGTGCGTCCACGAATCAAATTTCTCATAGAAATCGAGCCTGAGCGCTTCCATTTGAATCGCAGATCGTGTGCGCCGACTTTCCCGAGACCGCCGATAGATGACACGATCAATTTCGTTGAAGCCGCCGCCCTATCCGCCTCTTTTCCGCAGCTCCCTCGTCCCTCTAAACCCCTCGAAATAGTCATCGCGGGAGCCGGTAAAATCCCTAAATCGCTCCATCATCTTTAAAAAGAGTTTTTCCCCTCGCGATTATATCTATCTCCGTGTAGGTCTGGCCGGTCTCTCCGTCGCAAAATACCTGGCCGACGCCGGCCATAAACCCATATTGTTGGAAGCTAGGGAAGTCCTCGGCGGAAAGGTCGATCTCGATAACAGCTCATAATGTTCGATCTGACCAGACAATTAAATCGGAATCCTCTTCCTTCACAGCTCGCCGCGTGGAAAGACAGCGACGGAGACTGGTACGAAACGGGTCTACACATCTTCTGTAAGTAGAGGGGCCATTATTGCGGCACGCTACTTCGGATCTGGATTCATCCACCGTGATTGACTGATTTCCTATGTATGAAGTCGGAGCTTATCCGAACGTGCATAATCTATTCGGGGAGCTCGGCATCAACGACCGGCTGCAGTGGAAGGAGCACTCCATGATCTTCGCCATGCCGGATAAGCCCGGACAATTCAGCCGCTTCGATTTTCCTGAGATTCTTCCGTCTCCCATTAATGGTAAGGTACTCTCCAATGTAAACATTCCTACTGTTATTTTTTAATCGGCATTTGCATTTCAGGAATCTGGGCTATTCTCAGGAACAACGAGATGCTGACGTGGCCCGAGAAGGTGCGATTCGCTATTGGGCTTCTACCGGCAATGCTGGGCGGGCAGTCCTACGTGGAGGCTCAGGACGGCATATCCGTTAAAGACTGGATGAGAAAACAGGTACGTATGATTGAACGTTTGACATTCGGGGGTATCTTCTTAATCAGCGTAGCAGATTTTATCTGTTCTGCGACGATCGATTGTGCTCGACTCCCCCGAGAAGTCATTCTTTTGCTCAACGATCATCAAAAATCTGTTTACTTGTTATAGGGCGTACCCGACAGAGTCAACGACGAGGTCTTCATAGCGATGTCTAAAGCTCTCAACTTCATCAATCCGGATGAGCTTTCCATGCAGTGCATCCTCATCGCCCTGAATCGTTTTCTCCAGGTCTGTCTCTGATGAACCTAAACAACTGCAAATAACATTAATTAGTATGATTTGCTCAAACAACTTATTGATTTCGGTGAGAAAAGGAGAAACACGGGTCAAAGATGGCGTTCTTGGATGGGAATCCGCCGGAGCGGCTGTGCATGCCGGTCGTAGACCATATTCGGTCGTTGGGCGGACGCGTGGAAGTGGACTCTCGGATACAGCAGATCGAGCTGAATGACGATAACACCGTGAAGCAGTTTGTTCTCGCAAACGGAAACGTGATCAGCGGGGATGCCTTCGTCTTCGCTGCGCCGGGTGAGTCGATTGACGTGATGGAAGTTGATCGTGTCGTCGCGAGTTGACGCAGAAATTATGGTTGTGGCAGTTGACATATTGAAGCTGCAGTTGCCTCCGAGCTGGAAAGAGATTCCGTATTTCAAGCGGCTGGATAAGTTGGTGGGAGTTCCGGTGATCAACGTCCACATCTGGTGAGTTTTAGGGGATCGCTTCAATGCCGGAGAAGATGATGACGATTATTTTCCTCAATTCGTGTTTTCAGGTTCGACAGAAAGTTGAAGAACACGTACGATCATTTGCTCTTTAGCAGGTTAGTCCAATTCTCCAAAATAATTTACCGGCCGCAAGATCAAAACTTCCATGATTGTTGTTAATGATCATTAATTTTTTCCTCCTCGTGCAGGAGTCCTCTATTGAGCGTGTATGCGGACATGTCCGTTACCTGCAAGGTATTATTTCCATAATCAATTACTCCACTAAAAACCAGGGCCGAGTTGGAACACGTACCCCCTCTCTCTGTATCCTGCTCACTCGTCGATCTTACCACCTGAAAATGCGGATTTCGCGTAGGAGTACTACGATCCGAACAGATCGATGCTGGAGCTAGTATTTGCGCCGGCGGAGCAGTGGATCGGGAAGAGCGACAGCGACATCGTGGACGCCACCATGCAAGAATTGGCCCGGCTCTTCCCCGACGAGATCGCCGCTGACCAGAGCAAAGCCAAGATACTCAAGTACCACATCGTGAAAACCCCGAGGTGAGGTTAGATTATCCATCTTAAGACGCGTGTCCACACGCTTGAGTGAGCGGCTTCGCCTGGTTCAGGTCCGTGTACAAGACAGTGCCGGGGTGCGAACCGTGCCGCCCCCTGCAGAGGTCGCCCATCGAGGGCTTCTACCTCGCCGGCGACTACACCAAGCAAAAGTACTTGGCTTCCATGGAGGGCGCCGTTCTCTCCGGGAAGCTCTGCGCTCAGGCCATTCTCCAGGCACACACCTTCACTAGCAAATTCACTTTTTAATTTACTATATTTATTTTATGTAATTTTCACTAAATCTCTGAAACCCATGTCTAGGACTACGAGTTGTTGCAAGCTCGGAGAAGCAGGATGAGCTCCAAGGTTGAAACAGCCGTGGCCTAGTCCAGGGGGAGGAAGATGGGGAGACACGAGCCTTGGTCCTTTTTCTTTGCATTCGAAATCCCGTGAATGGGCAAAGAAAATGTTCAGAACACCCGAAAAATGAATACAATTTGGAAGGTGACCTGGCGCGCCTCAGTGTTATGGACAAAAGGTCTCGGCAAAATATTTGAACAAAACGTTGTCTTCATCCCGATCACTCAGTCGCAACTGACCTGCAGAAAAAACGAAACCCGGATATGATCTCGTCAAAGTCGAAGAAAAAGTCAGGCTAGCAGACTACCTGAGTGAACGGGGACGCATCAGACATCAGCAGAGTCCCGCGAAACCCTTCTTCGCCCTGTCGGGAGTCAGACTTCTGCTCCGACAGCTCCTCTGCAAGAATCATCGAGTCAATGTTCATACTTGATGTTAATCAGAACATAAATAGTTTAGGAACATTGAAAAAGTCAGCGGGCGGGGCTTCCTTACCGACGATGTCCCGGTTATCGTGGACTTGCGAATCGGCCACCCACAAAGCGTCCCCGGGGAAAATACTCTTATCGGCCAGAGTGGCCGAGTCCCCTTCGATCTCTAGCGAACCCTTGTGCAGCTTCTGGTTCTCCTTCACTACCTGCTCTTTTCGGCATTTTCGAGATGAATTCCGATGAGAATTTGGCTCAAACTATAAAGACCTCCAGATCGTGTAAATGTCAGATTCCGTACCCCAAAATATTCCCAGATCATCATCTTCAACTGATACACCGTCGTCGTGCCGGATACTCTCAAGTTGCAGACTTCTCCGGACCATGTTCTCCGCGATCGCTTGGAAGTTCGACGATCGGGGTCGACTACCTTTGTAGGAGATTCTAGAAGCGATTTAGGGACTTCCTTTCCCCTAATCAGATGAACAGAAATCTCCTCATCGGAATAGCTGAGCTTCCGCATCAACTCGCAGCTCTCTCTCTCTCCTATGCAATCCTCGCATATCTAGAAAACAGTCGGACCAAAATGAGCATAAATCTTAGACTCATGCACACGGGGATAAAATGACGATACCAATCTCCTTCGGCTTACTTCTGGATCCGTCTTAATCGCAAGATCCTTGGGCTCTAGCTCGCTAGACGCTTGACCATGCGGTGACCTCGAGTCGATGTCTGAATCTGGTAAGAACCCCTGGTTTGATTTAGCTTCTTTCCTAGTGAGCGGAACGACTTGAGCGGATATTCCCTTCTCCTCGTCGCCGTCCCACTCTATACAGAAGAGCTTCCAGTCGCTCTCCGGGACCATCGTTAAGCCATCGACCTTAAATTGCCGGTATGAAAGGGATATTATGTCAAATAACTAGAGGACTCCAACAAGAAAAGTGCCTTTGAGAAATTTTGATAGTACCAGCGGAATTCTACTCGGGATCACTTACATTTGACGAGTGCGTGATGAGGCCACGCTTCCAGACGAGCTCGGGAGGCTTTTCTAGCAGTCGCCCATGCTGAAATTGGGGAAGGGGAGAGGGGGGGTTAGAGAGAGAGCGATCAAGAAAAGAAATCACATGGAAACAATGAAGAATCCTCGTAGAACCAAGATTCGGGTGGAGATGCTCACCCAAGACTTCTCATCGGCATGAGCATTGCCGGAATTTTCATCAAAACAGTAAACACAAGGAGATCAATTATTCATGAAATAAATTTCATCTCAAGTTTAACAAGATAATGGCAGCATTTATTAGGAAAAGCATACTGCTTTAGATAGGAGGAAGATCTAAGGAAGAGAACATTCACAAACGAAATCATATAGAAAAAATTGAAATCACCTTCTCGCATTTGAGAGAATCAAGGATGACGCCCAAACATTCGGGTTCAACTGAAGAGCCGCCTTTCCCTGCAGTTGTTACATAAGCCTTCCATTTGGCCAGCCACGATGAAGGCATCAAAAAGTACTTGTGACCGGGACTAAGGCTGACACATTTCCCCGAAAATAACTTTTCATGACTCTGTTGCTGGTTTAGCTTTGACTCTCTGAAATATCAACAGTGCTGAACATACAAGCAGAAAATATATAACACTATTGAACACATAGGTATGATGTGAAGAAGATTACCGAAGGGTGCATGCGAGGGATGCAACTTCTGACAGTTCCTTGAAGCAAGTTTCACAAGTCTGCGAATCCTCTGGAAATGCTTTGTGGCCCGTTGAATCTGATTTCGGGGCATTAGCGCTTTCGAGAAGAAAGAGCCAGAGATTCTCAGGGACCAGGACACGCTTTGCACCGGTAGCTTTTTCTGGCAGTAGATTCCCATGGGGACATCTAAGAGATGCTGTGGGCCCATCTTCAGCGTCACATGAGTTGTCAATGTTCTTTCGACGCAACCAGTGATTCAACCTAGTGAACAACCCAATTAAATACCAGCGTAGGATTTGAATTATCACAAAATTGAAGGAATTGGAAAACTAATACCATGTTCTTGACACGTAATAAGATTTCCCGTCTTCACAGTTCCCGGCGAGCGCTGCCTCTGCACATTGCTTCATGGCAATCCTTCGATCGCGATAATCATCAACAGAAACAAAATTCAGGGCTTCTTCCTTCAGGCAAACAATGCAGTAGTCGTCGCCGCTTAAGGCTGGGCCACCTCCATACTTAAAAAGAGAAAAGTTCTAATCAATGAGAGAAAATGTTGCAGAAATCATTTTTCTCACTGAGGTTTTTCTTATTGTTGATTCAATACCCAGAAGAAGGGCCTCCACAGCCTTTGAAGAAACAGAGTAAGACACTCTTTTTTACAAAAATAAAATGATCAAGACATGCTAACGGACAATTGGAATGAACTGCTTTCTATATGACTAGGAACATGCACATAACAGAAGGAAATAACAATGGTGCAAAGACTGGATAAATTAGTACTTCTGGAATAAGTCACCTTTGAAAGGATTTTTGACCATGCACTCGCTGACATCCGCTTTATGGAGCTCACTTTATCCCTGGAGACTTTTCCATGCGAACACTGAATTCCGCTGTTGTCAGGACGCCTGCCAAATTTTAGAAATTTATCAGAAAACAAAGCACTGCATATGACTAGAAACTCGTGAAGGTAGCTCTGTGCTCACAGAAAATTGGTTTGACCAGTCCAAGGTAGGTCAACATTATCTGCCCACTGGCGAAGCCAGTCAAGTGAAACCCAGAAAAACTGATCTTCAATTGAGTGCACAGGTGCTTCAGAAAGAATTTCCTTAACTTCTCGACGATGTTCAGTGATGTGAGAAATCAGCGCATCTTTCTTTGACTGATAATCACGGCAGTTTCTAATTAAAGATGCATTGACTTTTTCAATCTCTTCAGAAAGGTGCATGGGAGGAGCAGATATATTGTCAGATATCATCATTTCTGCATTGGTGGCATCTGGGTCAATGTATTTCGTACTGCCGGTGCAGCAATAGATCAGCATGTAGGCATCAGTAGGAGAAAATATCTCTTGATGTTTTTTAACTCCATTTGAAGTGGACTTCAACTCCTCAAGTGATGGAGTTGATTGGGCACTGGCAGAAGAGACTGACGAGGATTCCCCAAAAGGTTGATGACCCAATTTGATAACAGTCTCATCGTCAAATTCCCACCACAATCCACTATTTTCATCCTTGATGCGCGCCACATAGTGCCCACTAGTGGCCGCGGAACCCTTGTGTATCAATACAGCAGAAAGATCATACGACAGTTCTGGCTTACAGGCACCGTCCAATCTTGCTCCCATATTCAATTGACAGGGAAAACTAAACGAAGATGTAATTTTCTTCTTCTTTGTCATCTGAGAAAAAAAAGCATGTTTGTAGATGCATGAGCAAACAGAACCATGGACGATGAAGCAATATGTACTCCATTTATTAGGGGAAAAGACCACACACCTCCATTAGAAAGTCGTAGCGTTTAAGCTGAAAAATAAGGACAGCTGGCAGCGTGCGCAATTTGATGCAGCGGGCTGCATCGACTCGCATATTACACGACTCGCAGAAATACTGATTTGGCCCAGAGAGTTGTTCTACGTTCAGGTAATCATCCAAACTTGAATCTAGATTATCAAAGCCTTTGATGTACAACTCGAGTCCATAGAAATCATCCATCTTAGAAGATGCTTCAGAGTCTTTTCCGCATACTGAGCACCTTGAAAAGGGAAAAAAAATCAGAGTAATTACTACAGAACATAGGGGGATCTTCCTATCGTCTAAATGAAGAGCCATGGAAACTTAAAGATAAATGACAGGGCACACCGAGTTCAATATACCCTACCATGCATTATATTGAGGAGCTTCTAAGAATCTCTTACCTTGTCACATGTGATACACTGCCACGGAACAAATCTTGAACAAGCATTTTTGTTTTATAAACTTTTGAATGGCTCAGAGAACGCTCTAGCAAAGAAAGAAACAGAGTGAGAAACTCATGACTATCTTGCTGAGAACCCTTATCCAGCTCCAACGTCTTTACAAATGGGAGCGAATCAATAACCGCCTTTCTGCTTGAGTGCAGATGTGCAAAAAGATGTGCGAGTTGATCCAAAACAGGATGTTGTTCCAAGAGATCAGGTTCAACAGAGAAGATACCAGCCCTAAAATTCACATTCATATATAAACACTGAAGTATGCTGTTTGCATAGCAGGTGGCACCGGCATTAGTCAGACCAGCAGGACAATCTTCAGGAGAGCGTTGGTCCTCAGAAGGATCCTGACCAAGAACAGAAGTAACAAGGTCCGATACTTTCTGCCACAAGCCACTTTTTCTAGATCCACTTGAACTTGGCACCAGGGCGCAGTAACAGTTTGGGGAGTCCCGGGAATTGATCCGGCAGCCTTGACAAAGAGGTTTGTCAATTGAATAGAGGTGGCAGATGTCTTTACTCGTAACCAATCCAGTTTGATGAATTCTCCTAAAAAAAAAGTTAATTAGTTTTAAAATTAAAGCAAATATAGGTCAGCATCTATTTTGACGACTAAGAGTTAAAAGAATTAACCTAAGTATTTCGAATTTAATATCAGCATCATCAGCTTTGTGTTTTTTTCGTGTTCGTGTAGCTTTGTCTGCTCATTGTGTTGACAATTGGATTTACAGGCGAGAGATGAAACGCTTGCTACATATCGACGAGGAAATTCAACAGAAAAGTGTATCCCGAAGGAGCTTCCGTGCGGGGTCAAATATCTGTCAAGAAGAGCAGATAAAACTTAGAGGCACGCTCTTGAATCTTCGAATTATGCTATAAATGAACCATGAAAGATAAGAGGCCTCTGTTTAACGCACGACAACGAGGACAACATATGAAAGAAACACTTGCAGAAGTCTTATCGAATGCATCATGGGGAAATCAAAAGAAAGATACAAATTCTGTGTACTGTTTCGACTAGCTCGATCTTCCCTAAGTGGCTGTTCTTCAGATATAAATATATAATGTAGTGACAGGAAAAACAAGTTCGTCGAAGTTAACGTCGAACCACGGCGTCCGACAGTTGCGGGACAGCAAAGATGGCTCCGTCAATAATGAGAAAGTGGTCTCCCGTCAATCAGACGAACTTCTCTGCACTTTTCCGGGGAATTTGAGTCCCCGGAATAGGGGAAAATGTCGAGGATGGGCGAGGGCTGCTGACAGATAAAGCCCTAGAACGGGCGTCGCTCAAAAAGCGTACCCAATTTCCAGGTCAGGCGACGCGCTCAAAATCAAACCCAATTTCCTGATCTGGCCGCGAAGAAAATCCGCGAAAGCCTCAAACTTTCTGTGAGAAAGACCGACTCCCAGCTCTGTCGCCGGTTAAGCCCGTGTGATGTTAAGAGAGAGAGAGGATGGGAGAGAACCTGGCCTCCCGCACTAGTCAGAGAGTCCAATTATCCGCGCAGCGGGATCAGAATCTCGAAGTTTGAACGAGCGACGGCGTGGCGAGCTTGCCAGCGATGGGCGTCAGTCGCCTTAGAACGGAGCGCTTTGCTCCGCCTCGGTTGGCCCTGAAACTTGGACTTCCCGCGCCCAATTTTGGCTTCCCCCTGTGACTGACTGTTCAGGGAGGCTCCTTCTTTTTCGTTTTCCGGAAATTAAAAAAAGGAAAAAAAGAATGACGAGTACGGGAGCTGAGGAACGGATCCAGTAAGAGCCGCAAATTAAATAAACGGAAGTCCAAGGTGGACCCCGGCGTGGCAGACGACGGCATTCTCGCCGTTCGCACCGCCGAAGGTCCAAAATCCGAATGGATCGTCGTCGACTCCCGGCGGTCGGTGTGCATGCACCAATAGAAGCCCAGGAGAATTCAAGGAAGCGAGACTGCGACCCCTTTCGAACGTGCTTCTGATGAAGCAGAGGAAAGAGATATATATGGGGCCACCATGAACATTCTCCGGTGGGGGCACTGCGATGTTCAAAAAGTGAAAGGACTGCTTGCTCTCTCTCTCTCTCTGTATATTCGATAGTTCAAACTCCTCGACATCTCCATGCCCTCTTGCTCAATATAAGCATAATATAGTAGATCTAAACTAATCCTATGTCCCTCTAACTAGACGCAGTAGATATCAATCGTAAAGATACATGCGTGAAATAATGCACATGTACATAAACTTCCCTGCTCTATTTACTGTTGACCATTGACCCTCGAACTTGTTGACTTTGACTCCGGTGATGACCTTTGAATGAAGACTCGCTCTTGCCCCCCTTGGCTACTTGACCTTGGATGGGCCTTGTAATCGTTGGGGGTAGTGAGCCTTCTAATTGGGCTTCAATGGACGTTCTTACTTTTGGCTTCCTAGTTGGGGCCTTTTTAATAGAGCCCTTCTATTTACCTTTGGTAGCTTTCCCTGCAACAGGCCTTTTTAATGGCCTATTCATAGTTGCCTTTCGTAGCCCCATCCTCTTGGACTTTATTGGGCCTCTACAGTTGCTCGGCATTCATGTTCTGTTTAACGTAGAAAATGCCATCCATGAACGTGTATATTTAATGTGCAACTATGTTTAGGCTAAACATGACACCTATACGAATATACATATGGACATGCACCCTCATCCTACTATTTCTGCCAAGGATACACTAATATCGATATCTCTAAACTTTTTGCTACATGCATGTATTACCCCAGTAGCATCAACTATGGATACAATGTCTATATACCCGTGGTCGCAAATATTTAGACGCTTCTGATTTTCAAAATGAAGATATTATAGAGTTAGACGAATGAATCTGTATGCATTTTATGGAATAGGATTTTAAGGATGCACGGTTTTAAGTCATTAACCTTTTTTGGTTATGCAAGATGATGATCTTCAGTTTCCAGCTTTGCAAATAATGCTGATCTCTTCTATACCTGACTGTCACCTTTGATATTGGTAATGGCAAAACCTTGGCCATGAGGGTGGGTTTGAGACTCCTCCGCCTGAAATGACTTAAAAGACAGCCTTTCTCAACAACTCTTTCATTGATTAGTGATGTATAACACGTCCATTCAAATCATAAAGATAATTCATCAAAATCATCCTTACTTTAACAACCAACAAATCTAAGCAAAAGGAAAACCAGTAATTACGAACTTGAGGAGGCAGCAGGCTCCGGAGTCTCTCCGTCGCCAACAGTCGTTGGCCGGCAGGAAGCAACAACGGAAGGCGCTCCGGCGAGCATCTCCAGCGAGCTGAACTCGAGAGCCAGCACGGGCCTCGATTGCAGCACCTCCCGCACGCCGGCTAACCAACTCTTTTTCCTCTCCTCCTCGCCACTTGAAGCGGCGGTTACTCGGGCAGCCTTCACCGGCCGCACCCTTGAAAGAAATAGATACGTTTCGATTTCTTATTGATGTAATTGAGATCGGGGACGACGAACCTGCACTTCACATGGCAAGAATACTTGAGGAGTCGCGGATTATGCACCGTCCTCCCGCTGTACTCAGAGTTTCCCTCATAATTATTATTAGGCAACAGATATTGAAAGACCGCTTTGAGGCTTCACCTGAAATTCGGAAGAGAAAAGTTGATAGGAGGACCCATCCACGACTTCCCCTTTCCTGCTCCCCAAGTTTATCGGAGAAAGGTGCAAGTCAGCGCCGACAGCAAAGGACTAGTCAACTTTTCGTTTTCGCGCACCAGTGGAAGGCAGACCGATGCTGCAGAGAGGAGTCTCGACGCCGTCATCTCCTACCTCCCGGATAGCAAATGCATCACCGTTGATTTTCGAAAATTCAGCCATGTAACTTGGCAGCCCTACATCCTGCAAGAAAATCCCAAAGGTTAATGGCAGAAATCTCAACAGAGAGGCTCTTTAGACCGACCTTCCTCCCGTGTTCGCACGCTTCGCGACTACTGACAAGAACCCTGGCCGCCCATCTGGTTCAGATCTAGCGTCAGCTATGGATATTTGGTATTAAAATATCTGGCATGATAATGGAGCGTACGCGCAGGAGGTGGGAGGATTCCAGACGATGCCAGGAATGACCACCAGCTGGGAAACACAAAAAGTCAGTCTCTAGAATTTCTCGAGACGGCAGTTGATACCTGCCAGAACCTCATCGAATGCGCCGGCCGGACTAGCGTCGTAGCGCGCGAGGAACAATCCCCCCAGCGTGTATCTGCAGGGGAAAGCTCCAGATTCAGTCGACGGACATGCAAGAGGGATTCGAAGATGATTTTCGATCTGCTGATGCCCCTACCCGAACGCTTCCACCAGTTTCAATTCGGTGGGGATTAGCTTTTTGGCATTTTCAGCCTTGACGAGATGGAGTTGATACAGCGCTCTGCAAGCAAGCGACTAGAGCGTGAAGAAGTTAACTAGAGGAAAAGAAGATTAAAGAGGTGTCTGTCTTGCCTGCCTTTAAACAGCCACGGCGGTCCACGATCGTAGCTCCGGGGTGAAATGAGACTCGGCGCCATCTTCTGATCCCATATCTCTTGCCCGAGAGAAATCAATGAAAGCATTAAGCATGTGAAGTGAACGAAGCAAGCAGAATAATAAAAACTGAAATTCCGACCGAAAACATGGTGGAACTGCGAGACCTCGAAATCAACACAGGTACGGTAGGAACGGACGATGGATTGCAGCAATGCGAGTGCGATGGAAGCGAATTCAACTGCAAGCTCCGGATGCCGCTGCGGCGACGAACGCCTAAAATTCATCCTACGAAAGTTCAAGCGAAATGAACAAAAGATTTTTCCCGGAACAACCCACCGATCAATGAAGCCACCAGGCCGGAGTGCAATGCCTTAGAGAAGAAATCTACCCAAATCACTATCTCTATCCGCAAGCCAGAGGGTTACATCTGCAAAAATTAAGAATAACTGTCCTACCTAGTTTTCCCTTATATTGTGTTTTTATCTTTTTTCCCATTCCCGGTGTCTTGAGGAGGGGGAATAACATAATACAGAATATTTTAAGAGTAAAAGTGTAAAATTGAACTCGCTTGAGCTGTCTTTGCGAATTGCCGGTGCAAGGGTAGGTTTTCCCCCCTGCCCAAGGCAAAGGCGTCGAAGAGGAGATCCCTCCGTTTCTTGCCGAGCAACTGATCCAACACCTGCCTCGAACGCCATCAGCCATGGTAAACTCCTCTCTCTTTCTCTCTGCGCGTTCGTGTGCCGATGCTGCTATCTCGTTTTTTCCTTCATCTTCCACTTTGGCTTTACATCAAGGGCCATCCGGTCAGTCATCTCCGTATCGCGACTGTTCCGGGTGCTTCTATCTTCTTTCGTTCTACTCCCATATCCTGTTGTTTGTATCTATATACGGCACCATCATCCCGCAGTCCCGTCTTTCGATTTCCGATTCATATTCACTAGATTCGGCGTCGCCCTCTCGGCCTGCATCTCTGGAATTAATACTCCTCTCCGATCGCTTGCTTCCCGTACCTTATGTCCCTCGAAATCAGATCTATCTCTTTTGCAAATGTACAGGAAAGCAATCTAGATTCTTCTATAGAGTCTTTGTTAAACGCGGAGAAACAAGCGCGGCTTTCCGGCGATGTCGTTGCAACGAGGGACACGGTTTGCTCAATAATACGCCTTTGCTTTGAAGCTCGGGCATGGAAGACTCTGAACGATCAGATCGTTTTGCTATCCAAGAGAAGGGGCCAACTCAAGCAGGTAACTGGAATTGGCTCTGAAAAGGATCCGCATTCATAAATTAGGATTTGAAATCTAATAATTTTCTCACAGGCTGTGACGTCAATGGTGCAACAAGCAATGCAATACATTGACGAGGCGCCTGATGTTGAAACTCGAATTGAGTTGATTAAAACCCTGAATAGTGTCTCTGCTGGAAAGGTTGTCACTTAAATTCAAAGTACTGCTAAAAATCCGATTTTATGGACATCACTGATCTCTAGATCTGCAGATTTATGTGGAGATAGAAAGAGCCCGTCTCATTAAAAGACTTGCCAAGATTAAAGAGGAACAGGGGCTTATTGCCGAAGCCGCAGACCTAATGCAAGAAGTCGCGGTAAGTAAATATTCCCAACGTTCTAAAATATGCCTCAGACGGCAAGTGATTATTTTATCTGACTACAGGTGGAGACATTTGGGGCCATGGCAAAAACAGAAAAGATAGCATTCATCCTTGAACAAGTAGCTCCATACTTTCCTTTTTTACCCTCGTGGTCTTTATCTCCTGTACTCATTGAAATGATTCTCCACAGGTTCGTTTATGTTTAGATCGCCAGGACTATGTTAGAGGGCAGATTCTCTCGAGAAAAAAATCAGCCCTCGTGTATTTGATGCTGATGCTTCAAAGTCAAAGAAGCCTAAAGAAGGGAGAATATAGTGGAGGAAGCCCCAGCTGATGTTCCTTCTCTCCTAGAACTGAAGCGCATTTACTATGAACTGATGATCAGGTAAGGGATTATTATAAATATCCCGGGATCTTGGTTGATGTATGAAAACTTTGTTCTTTGTGTAGGTACTACTCGCATAGCAATGACTATCTGGAGATCTGCCGGTGTTACAAAGCCATATACGATATTCCCACTGTGAAAGAGAACCCTGCCCTTTGGATCCCGGTAGCTTTGTTATGCTCAATTTCATGTCAAAAATTAATTTGAGACAGAGACCGAACATTAATGCAATATATGTTATGTGTTGCAGGTTTTGAGGAAAATTTGCTGGTACTTAGCATTAGCGCCACATGGTCCCATGCAATCCAGCCTTCTCAACTCCACTCTGGAAGATAAAAATCTCTCTGAGATCCCCAATTTCAGGTTTATTTTCTCTCTTATATCCGGAGCTCTGTTCTTTCTTGCATGTTGACGTCCCTCTCTCTCTCTCTCTATAGGTTGCTCTTGAAGCAGCTTGTGACCATGGAGGTGATCCAGTGGAACAGGCTGTGGGAGGCATACAAGGATGAGTTTGAGAATGAGAAGAACCTGCAGGGAGGTTCTCTTGGAGAGAAAGCGGCAGGGGACCTGAAGGAGAGAATTATTGAACACGTGAGATGACTCTTACCTCACTTATTACTTGCGAGTTAATGAATAACCTGGGCTGGTGATTTTGCTGCAGAATATCTTGGTGGTGGCCAAATACTATTCCAACATCACATTGAAAAGGCTGGCAGATCTGCTGTGCCTAACTTTGCAGGTACGGTGATGATTTTGTTGCCGCTGATGATGATCCAATGGTGAAAAAATGATGAACAAATGATGATGAGTAATGATGAATGATGATGATGACGGTGAGTGATGATTGGGGTGCAGGAAACGGAGAGCCACGTGTCAGAGATGGTGGTAGGCAAGGCGCTGGTGGCAAAGATGGACAGGGTGGAAGGTGTGGTGAGGTTCGAGGCAGGGAAGGACAGCAACGAGGTACTGAATGCATGGGCAGGGAACCTGGAGAAGCTGCTGGACCTCGTTGAAAAGAGCTGCCACCAGATCCACAAGGAGACCATGGTCCACAAGGCCGCCATTGCTGCGAAGCAATGAAACCAACTCGGTCTTCACTCAATCTCTTTCTGTCCACCATTCTCTTAAATGATTTTTGATGAGTTTTTTTCTTTAAAAAGAAACTTTTTATCTTCTCTGTTCCTTGGTTGCACCCATCAGCAATAGGGTTGTGCAAATATGTTCCGCTGTCAGAACAACCTCGAGTTGACTCCGTTTAACAAGTCAACTTGTTTTAATTAAAAAATTTAAAAGAAATAAGTGAAATACGGTTGAATCTTGAATTATACTTCCTTGAGTATCCATCTTGTTTTATTTTTCAATGCTACCTATATTAATGAATTCTGATTGCATCAATACATTTTTAATGTGAATTATTTCTGGTAAATATAAAAGTCATTTAAAATATTAATTTGATTTATTTGGCACATATATGATGTATATATATCACTTTTAAATTTATATTCATGAATAATTAATATACTCTATAAAAAAAATTAATTTAACGTATTTGACATATGTAGGATATGTGTATATATGAAAATATGTGTGTACATATATCTTTAAAACTTTATTGTCTATCGATGATCAATTAATATAGTTATATTTCAAATATTACATTGACATATATACGAAATGATATAATTTATATATATATATTACTAATTTATATATTTCAATCTTAGTTCCCAATCATGATTATTAAATACCTTTAAAAAACTAGTTTGGCATATATATTTAAATCTTTAATGTCTATGTTATTAACATATTTAACATATATATGATATATCTTCACTAATTTATCATATTTATTTTGGAATTTCTATTTTATTATTAATTATATTTTTATTAAAAAAATTTAATATATATTAAATTTAGTGATTTCTTACAAGAACAGGTAAACAAGAACAACTTTTTCCAATTGTTCGTCTGAGATAGGGACATTTTAGATGCTAATCTCAAGATTGTTAGAGTAAATCATATCACATCACTCTAACTTTTAGAGTGAAGCACAATTAGCGTTTTAGTGGCATTACTCGCTCATGGGACACATTCTCATTCTCTTTATTATCTCTTTTATATAGACATATGTACTCCTTTGTTTCTATTTTTTTCAATTATGGCCTCTCTCATCACAATAACTATTGAATTGGGACTCACAATCAAGATATATTGTTTTGGATCTCAGCAACCCTTATAATACGTTGCCTTAGTCTATATACTCTTTCTAATCTATGACCATTGATATTTGAGATTGGACGGACGATGTGTATTGTGATCATTTTTAATTCTCAAATGAATGATACTTAAATAGCGGCGCCACATGGCAATCTACGAGACAACCACGTGTCGCACGCGTGTACATATGTGCATGTGTGTGGATGCGCGTGTGTGCACGTGTGCGAGTGTGCACGTGTGCGCACGTGTGTTCGCGTATGTGAATAAGGAGGAAGCATCCTGTTGAGGATTTAAGCTAATCCCTTATTTACGCGTTACTTATATATGCGTGTATTCCTTTGCTTTTTTGTCATGTGGGACTATTCGTTCTTGGTTTTTACGGGCAGGTGACGTGGCGACATACGGAGCGTTCGATTGAGCGTTAAAAGTAAACCGTCGATCGTCACTTAAGTGAAGGGGTACGCGACGCATTGTGATTGGACGATGATTCATATTTCAAAACGTTTAATCTCAGCCGTTTATCAAGGGAGTTATAACGGCTAAGATTAAATACATCCGATGGACTTCTGTGGACACGTGGAGATATCTCAAATGTTCGGTGAAGATCACGAGGCTTCATCGTGTGCGTCCATCTACGATCCAAGGGCCAAGATTTAACCGTAACGTTTTGCCCTCATGCCTTTAATCTGGACTGTTGATTGAAGATTAAAACGCCCCATCCGATGGTTCCGCCCAAAATCACTATAAATTGAGATGTTCTTCAAATTTGTAATGCATTATTGGATGATTTCGCTAAATTGATCTATCTACACACTTCTATCCTTAAATATCTTGCTTCTAATCACTTCTAAACTCGTTTCCACGTCCACGGAGTGATTAAAAGTGAGATTCCGTCGATCGATCGAGAAGAATTCGTCTCTTGAACACCGACGATCGTTTTCGAAATCGCGGAATGAAAAGCCCTGAATCCGGCGATTAATTGGATCATTTCAATCGCTATCTCAGGTTAGATTAAGTGTTTTTACTCTAATCCTTCGTCATGTATCATCAATTTGTAATTTAGAATCGTTAATTTAGTTTAATTAGTCTTTAATTTTCAGTTTTCTTCTTAATCGCGTTCAGAAATTTCTCTCTACTTCGCTTTTTGATTTCTCTGCGAATACTAATCCAAATCGAGTGATTTTTTATTCCTAGGATTTGTCTTTGAGCTATCTTTCTAAATCTACCCTTTTCCCTAATTTCTATCACCAATTCATCGTTCGATTTGATCAAATTTCAAAAGATCTCTCGAAAATCCCTTATTTCTTCGTGGATTCGACCCTTATTTACCATTATACCCCTCTATTTGAGATGTTTTCATTAAATTGGTAAGTTTGGACTTTATTTTGACACGAGACCGTGTGCAGTTGACGACTGATAACATGTTATTTATACATGAATTTACATGAGTATTAATGCAAATAAAGGTATTAATTATTCCAAATGTATGCATGTTATCATATTTTAAGTATATTTCTATCATTTTGTATAATTTCATGTTATGATCTAAAAATACACCAATTTATGGATTATTATACATAATTAAACACTATAATCTTTAATCCTAATTATAATTGAGATCATAATCATGTTTTAATGATGAAAATATAAGAGAAAAGATCTTTATGTATTTTTATAAATTTATTTTATAAGATACATGAATGTATTAATTTAATTAATATTTATTATCTTATTATTTTAATAATTTGACTTTTTATAATGATAGGTTATTCAATTTCTGATCCAACAAAAATAAATTTGAATTAATTTGGAGTTACATTTTAAAAGTTATGATTTTTACAAATTTTAGGAAATTTTTCTGAATTTAATTAAGTTTATTTTAGATTTTTAATTGATTTAAAATATTAAAAAAAATGGAAAAAGGGGGTATTTATCGCGCTGGACACAAGTGGATGCGACGTGGCACGCAAGGCCACGTGGCAGAGCCACGCGGACCCACGCGAGTGCCTGCATGACACGGATGTGACATGTGCGTATTTATATATATTTGTAATATAGGGTTATAGTACATATAATCATCCGATATTTCAGATGTAAGCTAACCCTTATATTAGTCGCACCTTATATACCCGACATGTTATCTTAATTTCCTCCATGTGGGACTATTAGTCTTCTTTTATTTTGTTTTCAAGACGCGTGGCGTAGCGTGTAGCGTCGGATCGAAATCACAATAAATAATGCGCGTCGATGCGGTGGACGCCAGGTCCACCCGATCTTTAATCAAGGCACGTGCATTAAATGGAGATAAGTGAAATCATCGCGACCGTTGATCTCACGAGTTATAATGACAGAGATTGATCGCAATCGGTGGATTCCTCGAGACATCACGATCGTTGGATGAAGATCCAACGGATGATCAAAGCGAAGTGACTCTTCACTTAAAACACGTGGACTCACCTCAGCCCTCCATTTGTGATCGAACGGATGCGACTTAATCGCACCGTTTCAATCAACATGCATTTCATCGCGACCGTTGATCGCGATGAGTCCATTAGATCAATGGTTAGGCCCAAATTTCCCTTTAAATTGAACTGTTCTTCGACGTAAAAGACGGCTCTTGAATTTTCAATATAATTGAACTGTCTAGACACCACAATTCGAGTGTCATTCGATTTCCTTGCGTTCTTGACTCGTTTTCGCGTCCAAGGAGTGCTTGAAATCGACATTTGATCGAGAGATCGAGGAGAAATCACATCTTGAACTTCAATTTTGTCTTCGAAAACGCGGAATGAAAATCCATGTATCCGGCAATTAATTGGATCATTTCGAAGGCTACTTTGGGTTAGATTGCGTGTTTTCATCTTAATCTTTCATCATTTAGTGTTAATTTTACATTTTGAATCGTAGATTTAAGTTTAATTTCATTTTAATTTCGGTTTTCTATCATTTTTGCGATACAAATTTTCTCCCATTTTCAAACTTCGATTACTCTGCGAATTCTCATCCAAATCACTTGATTTTTGATTCTGTGGATTCACAATTGAGTTATCTTTCTTAATGTCATAAATTTCCCAATTTCTAATCTCAATTCGTTGTCCGATTTGATCGAATTTCAAAGATATCTCTCAAAATTCCCTAATTCTCTGTGGATTCGATCCTTACTTACCATTATACCCTTAAATGAAATAATTAATCTTTAATTTGGTAAGTTTAGACTTTTTTTGACATTATATCGTGTGTATTCAACGACCATACGAATTAGCCTCGTCAACGACCTCGCGGTCTTATTTCGTCAAGTGTGAGGGGGACTATGGGTTGCGTTAGCCTAATGGGTCCATTTTAATCCCTTCCTCTTATCTCCCGATTAGACGGCTGATAACATGAATTTTTACGCATTTAACTTATTTGTCTTTGATGATTTTAAAGCATAATTGACATCATTATTATACATATTATTATGTTTTGATAAATTTTTTACATTTATCATATTGTTCATAAGGTAAATTATATTAAATTGTCTTTAATTTTATGTTTATTTGACGTTTGACCTTTTCCAAAGTTAAATGAAGATAATTTAATGACATGTGCATGAGTTTTAGGATCATAGGCATAAACGATAAATTATGAGGAATGAAGAGGACAAACAATTTCTAATGCAAAATTACCCTTTTGTTGTTCCTATAAATTATTTCAGATTATATGATATAAAAGAAGGCAAAATAAAGATCAAAATGGCAAAACTTCACCCAAAATCTCTCAAAATGTTTCAATATTTTAATTTATATGATTTTTATAATTTTCCCTGTTTTTTCTCAATTTTTTTATTTTTCTAAGTATTTATTCATATTTTTCTAAAATTTTTTCCATATGTTTTAAGATTTTTAAAGAATTTTGCATTCAAAATTTAAGTTTATTTGCGTGTGCTAATGTGGTACAATGACGTGGACAATTCATACTCGTGGCGGGATGGCTTGGTGCCCTATCCGTGGAGCCAATAATGGGAGTATTAGTTCCATCAATCACATTTTTTTAACTCTCTTAATGGGCTGCATATATAAAGCCCAAATTTAACTTTCATTGTATTTAAAAGGGTTAATATACTGGCACGTCATGACGTACCGGCTATTATTAGCCGCATGTCATGACGTTTTAAAAAATCAGGTCATGTTATGACCTTTTTAAAAAATGTCTTGGCATGTCATAGAATCCGACGTGGACGATGACTAGGTTGCCACGCAGGATTGGAGAGAGAGCTGCCAGCCACGTCATCGTCCACTTCGGATTCCATATAATAATATTATATTATTATATTTTGTCTTCCCTTATCTTTTGTTCGACGATTTCCGACCTTTCCTCTTCACCCCCGTCGATCTTCACCGCGGCGATCCTTTCCTCGCAAGCTTCGTGCCAGACGAAAGAGAAAGAAGAGCGAATAAGGTTAGTTCTTTTTTTTTCCCTCTCCTGCTCCCTCTCGCCACCGACATTTTCCCTCTCTGGCCGCCGCCGGAGAGGGAAAATGCCTTGTTCGCATCAGCCGCCAGGAGAACAGATGTAGACAGATCTTAACACGATCTGCTCCGAAATGATCATCGATGAACAGAATGGAAGAAGTGAATACGAGGAAGTCCTCTCGTTCTGCCTCTCTCTCCTCGAATTCTCTCTCCTTACATTCTACAGCCTTTCTCTCTTACGATTCTCTCTCCTATCTCATTCTACAATATTCGTGTTTCTGAAGGCAATAAAGAAATACATTAATTGTCATTGTTGGGTTACATCATTAGCGATAGGGATATTGCGGATATGGCCATTGCTCGTTCTGTTCTTGTGTGCTCTGATCATGCTGGAGATGTTCCCTATATTGTTCTCCGTGCTCTCCCCCCCATGTTGCACCTAGAATAAGGAAAATAAATAAGAATTAAGAAATTAAGGAAGTGAACTTGTCATAAAAAATCCTATCGTACTTAAAAAAATTAAGCAAACAATCGAACCTGTAATTTGTTCATGTTGTTCTGAAGATTGGGATGGCCATTGTATAATTTGAGGGGGCGCACTGTACGTGTCAGGCTCGTATGCGCGGCCAAATCCAACATATCCTTGCTCTATAGGCACCTGCGAGCCCTGCTGACTTAAAAAGTGTCATTTTGGTATTGTATATCGAATATGTGAAAATCTGAAAAGTTTATTAATCATTATTTTGCTTGCCTCTTGCAACCTCCTTCGCGAACATGTCTTCCTATTATGGCCAATTTGGTGGCAAAGGGAGCATGTCATTTGAACGCCTCTCCGAGATGAACTTGGACGGGCAAGGTCTAACTCAGAGTTATCAACTCTCCTGTTTCGCCTAGGCCTTCCTGGTTGTCTTCTCACGAACGGAGGGAATACCTGGTTGCCTTCAACTTTGGGCCAGAAGTCCTTGTCATTCATTGGTGGAATATCATATTTATAAGATCGCTCGTATTTTTCTCTCTTAAAGTAGGCATTCACGTAGCTGGCAGGGTCCTTATTCATCCAATGAATGCAGGCAACATCATGTTGGCAAGGAATTCCTCGTAGTTGCCAATATCTGCAAGTGCATTCTTTCACCTTTAAGTCAACCACAAGTTTGCGACTGCCGGTTCTTACTTCAAATTTCTCATGGCCCGCATGTTTCACTGTGCATTTTCGAGACTTCTCTATGTTCTTGTTCAATTTCGTCGTGCTCAGGGGCATACGTCGTCGAGTGCTGCTCGCAAATAACTCCCGTTTCCTCAGTATCCGGTCTGTGACAATACTCTGTATAGCTTCGAGCATGTCAATGATAGGCAGAGACCTGGTTCGTAGGATAAGACTGTTAAAACATTTGGAGAGATTGTTATCAGTCGATTCACATTTCGTCTTCTCTAAAATGAATGCCCTGCAAAATTTCTCCACCCCTACACGACAGAAATCCGCCACAGCTTCTTCACTCAATACTCTCATCTGTGTAATCATCTGCTCAAATTCTGGTTCCGAGTTAGACTTAACAGCTTTCCAGAATAGAGTCCTCAAAATCGCAGTAGAGTGTCCCTTCTTCTTCCAATTCGCGTAATTATGCCTTGCACAATTCCTATGCTCGGCATTTGGAAGTAGACGTGAAACTGCATTTTCCAAACCCTGCACAACACAAGAGGGTCACAAGTTATTAGTAAGTTGCATTACTATACAAGTAAACTTAAAATTGGTTAACGAGGCAATTTAGTACCTTCTGCTGATCACTGATGATAGTCCAATGTTTTCCATCATTAATTTTTAAATCTTTCATTAACAATTCAAGAAACCAGGACCATGATTCTTGATTCTCTCCTTCAACAATGGCCCAAGCGATGGGGAATATGTGCTTATTCCCATCTTTCCCCACAACACATAAAAGTTGTCCTTTTAGCGAGGTCTTCAAAAAACAAGCGTCTAAATTGATGACGTGTCTGCAACCTTTACGAAATCCTATGGCGAGTGATGCAAAACAAATATATAGCCTTTTAAATCTGACCACGGAATGAGGAGGGTCTCCATGAAGGATCAACACAAAAGTACCCTTAGCAGCTTCCTTCAAGGCAGCAACATAAGAAGGAAGCAAGTGATAGTGTTGTTTCAAAGATCCATGAATGATTTTGCGGGCCGCCGCTTTTTGCCTTGTAGCAGGTTTGTTTTTGAAACAGATTATTCCAAACTCTTCGTGAATTTCACGCATCATATCTATTGCCTTCCAGTCTAGATTGATTCGGAATCTGTCCAAGAAATGGTTTGCAATCCATTTATAATCGGCGTGTTTGTTCATGAAACTCTACTGCACGTATGCTCATCATGTAGAGCCTTAACAACGAAGTAGTCCTTCATCGAACCCCAGCTAGCGTATATCCTCCAAGGGCAATCTTTTCCCTTGCATTTAACTTCTACATTAAGCTTGTTAGACCTTACGAACTTGGCATTGAAACCATTACCTATGGCATGGTTCTTCACTGCTGTCGTGAATTCCTCGCGTGAATCGAACTGCATGCCCATTTCAAATTTGATCATGTTAATGGGGCACTCGATCATCATACCGTATTCCCCTCTCGTGTGATCATTGCACGGTAGTCCTCATCGTCTCGAATCATATAGAGGTAAACCCTCATCATCTGAACTTCGATAATCACTAGGGTACACATCGCCATCTAGTTGCAATTGAAGTTGCAATTGAAAGAGCTTCCCTTTTTGACTCCGACACTCCTGGAATTCCTCATTCGATTCTTCGGATGTGTACCCAACTGGGTCACTATTGTAAACGTCAGTTTCCGCCTCCTCTATACAATAATAATCATCACTACCACTGTCAGTATGTTAGTCCGATCCCAATATTCTAAGACGCTCATCATCCCTACACAATAAATAAATGGACCAAATTAATACATGACCGGGTTACAATTTCAACTTATAAAAAGGAACTTACATTCTTCTTCTGCCTGAATTCTCCAACAAAGTATCGAGATAGCAATTTGGGAAAGCACCGGACCACGAACAAGACCTTGCTCTTAGTACACTATAAAGTAAAAAGTAGATTAGCCGGAGAGGGAAAATGTCGGTGGCGAGAGGGAGCAGGAGAGGGAAAAAGAACTAACCTTATTCGCTCTTCTTTCTCTTTCGTCTGGCACGAAGCTTGCGAGGAAAGGATCGCCGCGGTGAAGATCGACGGGGGTGAAGAGGAAAGGTCGGAAATCGTCGAACAAAAGATAAGGGAAGACAAAATATAATAATATAATATTATTATATGGAATCCGAAGTGGACGATGACGTGGCTGGCAGCTCTCTCTCCAATCCTGCGTGGCAACCTAGTCATCGTCCACGTCGGATTCTATGACATGCCAAGACGTTTTTTAAAAAGGTCATAACATGACCTGATTTTTTAAAACGTCATGACATGCGGCTAATAATAGCCGGTACGTCATGACGTGCCAGTATATTAACCCTATTTAAAATGGGTGAACAAGTGGCACGGCATGAATGGTTGAATCCGATCGACTAGGTCCATCGGATATTCTCTTCATCGACGTGAGGCGTGGTACACTATGGTGTGTTGGATGCGATGGACTTTCGTAATCTAATGGTCCAAATCTTCCCCACTATGTCTCTCTCCTCCCACCGAGTCACAATGCGACACGTGGTACAATATCATCTTCCACATTTGAATGGAATTGTTTATAAGTTCGAGCGAGAGACCCTGCAACTTGGAGATCTTGGAGATGGCGTGTTGTGGGAGAGGACAAAATTTCTTTTCTTATGCGGAGGAATGGCGATCAGCTCGAGAAACAATCAAATGCTGTTGCGGGCTTCGGCTTCAAACAAATAATCACAACTCTCTGTATTTGATGAAAAATCAGGGGATTTCTGCTTTACACATCTTCTCTCTCGCAAAGCATCCCTCGTTATACTCCTTTTTTTTATTCTCTTTACGTTCATGTTTTTCTCCCTTTCTATCCTTCGCCTGGGGAGCGGACAGCGACCCGGCGTCTTACCACAATAACTCGCCGCCATGAGACCCCTGTCCCCTTCTCAGCAGCCTCCTCCTCCTCGGTTGTCTCACCCGCCAAAAATCATCTATCTTTCAATCCATCTATCGGTCAATTTACCTATGTACGTGAATGTGTGTGGATGCGCGTCTTCGCGATGGAAAGGCAGCACCGTCGGCGCGCTGAAATGGCGCGCTGCCTCCGCCGCCCCCGCCGCCGAGACAATCAACCCAGAGGCAGGGCGACGGGGACAGAGTCTTCGCCCCCTCTTCCTCCTCCTCTGGAGGGGAAGTCGATCCTCGAGAGCCTGATCTGAGTCAGTCGTCGTCGTCTGCGAGCAAACGAGGCAACATGAATACCCGTCTGCCGACGAAGAAGACTTGATTGCGCTTACCTTTGGGATCAACGTGCACGAAGAAACTTGCAGCGACGATCAGATAACAGAGCACCAGCATCAGTCCTTTGAAATAGTTGGCCGTCCCCTCCTATAAAGCGTAATCTCTTCTGACATCTCGGTCTAGAAATCTCTTCGTCTGAGAGAAAGATCAATTCTGTGTCGGAGACAAACCTGAAGCAGGAAAGCTACAACCAGGACGGTGACGAAGAGCGTGGCCGTCTCAAAAAGCTGAAAATTCAAGTCCATGTCCCTCCCCATTATCCAACCAAGTACCACGCAGAAAGGGATCTGCAACGCGATATTGTGGCGCATCAATAATCTCTTACAGATTAATTCAACGAGGATATGAGAAGCAAGAGGAGAAGCATCTACCACAAACATGGATATTTGCGTGGATGATCCGATCGCCACACCCAAGGTGATGTCCTGAGAGGTAAATGAGCTCATACATCCAATCCGCGATAAATAATTGACAAAGTCCACTCACGAGCTTATTTTTCATGGCGAACATGACAGCACTCGCATGCTCGGCAGCGTTTCCGACGATGGGCAGCAAAATGACGCTGATAAAGGCCACCGGCATGTTCATGGCTTCCGATGCACCCTGCGCGTGTAAACTCAAGCTAATTTTCATCCTTCTCAGAAATTAAACCCAAATCGCAACTCCACTCAGGAATCAGGATGAAGAAAAAAGAAAACCTGTATGGCGTCCACGAGGTATCCGGACAGCACTGAAATCCAGAGTGTCAGAATTGCAAGCCAGATTATCGCCTCCCCGTAGGATATCTCGGGTTCCTCGTCTTCATCCTCGCAAGGACTTTCGATCGCGCTCGCTTCGTCTTGTAACTGTTGATCAAACCCCGACACCGGCCAAAGGCGCGAGCATATCATTCATTCAGACGATTTCTCATTCATCTCCGCTATTTATGGGTGGACCTCTCGACTTGAAGATTTGGAGTTCTCACCTCGCCGATAATACCGCAGGTATTATAATGTTGAGTCTTGAGTTGAAAAAAGAGGTAACTCGCGTAAGCGGCCAGCATGACGCAGCTGCTAAACCTGGAAAGAGCGAGCTCCGATCTTCCGTACTCCGCCTCCGATCGCGTGAAGTGAAGAACGGCCGGAAACATCAGACCCATGACCGCCATCAAAAGCAGTCCCGAGTTCACCACAGCGGCCGCCTGCAATAATTAATTAGCCCACTTTCAGTGGTGTGCTACATAGAAGTTCATGGCAGTACTCCGAGGAAGAACGCAGGGGAAGACCTTGTTAAAAACTTGATCCTTTCTGTGATGAACGATCCCCCCGGCTAAGAATGAGCACCCGAGGACAAGTAGCATGTTGGACAGGATGGAACCCAGCAGCGATTGTTGAACAACTCGAAGCATCCCGTTTTTCAGAGCGAAGATTGAAATTATCATCTCCGTGGCATTTCCGAATGTTGCATTCAAGAGTCCGCCGACTGGAATGTTAAAACAGAGAGAGTTTTAACGCATAAGATTCTTAATGGTGGGGTTCAATCCATCAATAGGAACAGAAAGGGAATTGGGGAGATAGAGGCTGACCCGTGGGCCCAGTGTAGAACGCCAGCTGCCTGCATCGCCAGGTATCCATGAGATCGTCAGTTGTCAGAGGGTGCCGAGCAGAAATAGGAAGATCTAGAAATTCCGAGGAAGGAGCGCTTACTCTGTAGCATAACCTAATCGTTCGGCCAACGGTGCGATGCCGATCAAGCTGAAAACGAAGACCCAACCCTGCAATTCGAAGAATTGGGGCTTAGATCCTCCTCCGGATTGAAGATATTACAGTCTGAATACTGTTTTCCGACGAAAGAGGAAAAATAAAGACGCTTTGGAGTTGAATAATGAATACTGTGGAGATCAAGTTCTCACGTGTTTTTGCGTCAAATAGTGGAGGAGGATCGCCGCCGGTCCAAACGGCAGCAAGAGGTTAATCTTCGTCTTGAACAAGACGGTGTAGATGCTGCCGAACACTCCGTTCTTCGGTTTTCCTGGGGTGGAACGATCGGAAACTTCAAAGGCGCTCGTCTTCGTTGAAGGGGTAGGCAGACAAGCGGCTCTCTCCTCGTCTTCTCTCTCCTCCGCGCATCTCGAGCCCCCATCTGCACCGAGATGATCGGCAAAAGAGAAATTAAGACTATAGTCAAGATGCGAAAATGGTCCTATTCCAGGGTTCCGGAAGAGGGCCGTTTTACGACGAACTCCTCTGACGGGAATATGCCGAGGAATTTGTTCGAATTAATGAAAAAACGATCAGCCAATTAGTGAAGTCCGGAGAACGATCTATACGATTCTCTTCCTACAGATCGGAAGCCTTTCTCCATCCGGGGCGGTTCTCCGTTGTGGCCAGTGAAGACGGAATTGACGACGGTTTCGGCTGAAAGTTTTTTAGTTCGTGTCGCCTCATCCTTTTTCCCAGATTCTCTGGTCGACAAAGTTCACCGCTGATGCGAAATCTAGAATTCTAGATTCGTGGCATCCACGAGATCGACAAGACTGGCCAGATCCGCCGAACCGGTCGGCGAAGGGGATTCATAAAGTTCAAGGGGTAAGCACTCAATCAAACGGATCCCACAGAGTCAACGGACTAGACTGTTTCTTCCATTCCGATATTCGTCATAAGTAACATTTTCTGCAAATCATCAATTTATTTGGGCGTTTAAGAGCACCGCCGACGAATCGGCGAGATCTGGAGAGGCCTAATCTCAATTCTGGACGGTAAATAGGGAATCCATTGCAAGCATTGATGAAGGGGAAAGGGAGGGAGACGTAAAGCTGCGGTGGCTTACCCGGGGCACCTCCGCCCATTTCCCCGAATTACGGCTGCGGGATTCGTCCGCGCTCACGAAGAATAAGGACGCCCGCGATGGAGACGATGCGCCGACAGGGGAAACCTCGCAGGCTTCATGGACGGCTCTCCTTCCCTGCTCAAAATGCGACGAGAGAGACCCAGAGGACACGCAGAAGACGCGGAGTGCAAAAATTAAATGGTACGACGACTCATGAGGCCCCTTGTGTGAGAGAGAGAGAAACACGTAGAGAGAGAGAGAGAGCTCGCGCGGGGGATGCGGACACTCGCTGGGCGATGCAGCAGTCATTGGCTAGCCGCCTACGAACCAGCCCCGTGGGAAAGAACGCGAGCGATGGTCGGTATAATTCTGCTAGGAAGCTTCGCCGAAGGACCCCATTCACGCCGATGGTGAATCATGATGACGGCAATTAGTCGAAGCAAGACACTCGTTGACAGAGGCAATGACTTCCGTTCCGGGCCCGCTGCCAGTGATTCGATTTCTTTCTCCGTACGACCGCGGCAATACAAAAACAAGTAAATCTACCCCCCCGCAACGCGTAACACCCGTTAAATTTTATCACCACAGACAGGTATCCCAGTTGACTAACTGTCTACGGGAGGGAGAAGGGGAAGAGAGCTTCGGAAGGCACGATCAAGTGCTGAAGTGAAGCGATTAATCGCGAACGTCAAGCGATGAATGGACGATGGGTTTGCCCCGGTCAATGTCGACGCCTCCTCTCGAATGACGGCGACATCGTCTGTCTAGGAGTCGGCCACGGTTGATGTGTGCACGCCGCAAGACGGAAAGGAGCCTCGAAATTAACGTATGGCCCGACGGCGAGACGGAAAGGAGTTTGATGCCGACAGCGCGTTGACTTTTTGCTCCTCCCATCGCAGCAGAGGCCTGCTTGCACAGATTCTCCGAGTAAAGAGAGACAAAGCGATTGTCTAATATTGGGAGAGAGGAAAAGCCATCTAATCGTCTCCAGCAAAAAGTGAGGAACTCGGTTCGAATCTGTAAGAGGAACGTCGGTGGAGAGGTTATACGGGAGAAGACTACCTGGAGGAACGACTCTTCAAAATAGAGGAACGACCGAACGAGGCATGGAATTCAAGACGACAGCCCGCTGGCCGGTTCTGCTCTGCCAGACGAGGAGGCGGACGATCCTCTTTTCTGTTGTATTAATAATGAAATTTTCAAGATGACATCAGTAATTATTGGAAAACCCTGCGACAATCGATACCCATCACACTGCAAGCGATACGGAATGGGAAAACATCTCTCTATCATGCACTCTTCCCTCTCCAGGTAAAGCGACGGGCATCAAACGGTACAATAGGCCGGCCGTAGATTCGTTATGGAAGTTCTCCAATTGATTATATCCAGAGAAGCTTCCTTTTACGAGCAAGGGAATATACTGCCTTGGGTTCGACTCAAACGTGCCTGTGCAACGCGACTCAGAGGCATAATCAACGCCAGTTCCTCTCTCTGTCGACCATTACCCCAGGCATGCACGGGGATGGATAGCTCTTGTAGGGATGGCAACTATCTCGGCAATCTCTTCGGCGGGAGCGAGAAAAGACTCTTTAACGCCACTCTCGCCTCTGGGCTGCACGTTTCGTCGGGCCATCCGTTCATCACAGTAGCTAAAACGAAAGGAGAAAAGACCTGATTCCTTTGTAGGACTGATGCACCTGTTTTACTAAACCCTGTTATGGCCTGTAGAAATTGGCAATCAGATGGCTAAATCGTGTCGATCATAATCAAAATTGCTGATAATGGCGACAGAACGCCACGTTCTTCATGATCATAATCAAAATTGCTGATAATGGCGACAGAACGCCACCTTCTTCATGATCATCATCAAAATTGCTAATAGGCAATGAAAACTTAGATGATGATTTCAAGATGACTCACTGGACGCTTAGGGAGAACAAAAAAAAAAGGGTCTCATCAAAGGTCAATCTCACAGGGAGAACTACCAAATTATGGCAAATCATAGGATAGGGATTCAGTCTACAAAGGTCAACTAGTGTCTTCCGCACCATTGGTTGGACCTCATTGGAATGTTGGGGTGATCATCATGGAAACCCTTTTGGTCCAATTAGAGAGCGTATCTGAGATTGTTGGCCGAGGAGCGAAATGCGGAGGATCCCACACAAGAGATAAGCGAATAATGAAGCGGTTTCGCCTCACCCTTCTCTAAAAATGCCCATTTTTACATTAAAATGTAATCACCTTCTTTCTTGATGCCATTTCTTTCATCGTAAGTTACAGAGAATACCACAAATACATGATTTTATGATTAAGTATTCTTGGATCTATCTGATGGGAATCAAATTGAAGAAGTCAATGTCTGGTCAACGTACGATTATCCAAGTTAACACCAAATTGAAGATCCAAGGAGGGATAGCGCATGGTTTTTCATCATTAAGAGAAATCCTGAGAAAGTCAAACACTCCTGGTCAAACCCACAAGCCAATGCCATAAAAAAGTTGACTAATCAAAGTTAACCAATATAGATTAGCCATTATGTATTAGTGTTGGAGTCTTACCGTAGTCTCTTCAATTTTTAGATGCCACAAGATATCTTTGAACGAAGAAGCACCTCTCTTCAAGCTTGTGAAATCTATGAAAATTTCACTATAATCCCTTTCTTCTTCTTTATATCCTTGTAACTACTTTTTCTAACTACATCTCAAAATAACCACCCATTGGGTAACCTCCCCCTTTTCTTCTTATAAATTCTCATCCTTGAAATGTCAAAAAAAAGTTCAATATGAAGTTGAAATTTTTGTAAAGTTGTAAAAACTTGTTCACATGGGGTCAAATCCTTCTAACTCCCCTCATGAATCAGCCATTCTTCTAGATATGAATCCTCCATTATCTCATCGATCTTTAAAGCCAATCACTGCAAAAAGTAGGAAAATTCTTACAAAAATGTTCAATCTCCAAAAAGAATCATTGACAATATAAGGTCAAATACCTCTAAATATTCTTCTTGCATGTTATCATGCCTCGCTCTCTCTTTACTCTCAGCTAAAAACTATTGTGCAGACATGTGTGTGCGGGTTTGTTTATATTGCGTATTCTAGTCATTGGAACTTTTTTATGGGATATGTGTTGCTCGAAAAAAAAAACAATGTCATGGTATTATCAGGAGTTTGCTTGTCCATATGATATCAGAGAAGGAGGAAGGTATCGTGGACTTTGACGAGTCGCATTCGAGGAAAGAATTGTCCTCACCGACAATACGAGGATTCCGAGACCTTTCGAGGCACTATAACTGAGGCTGGCTCAAGTGGTGGTGGCTATGGATGGAATAGGCCAACAAGAGCAGTGGTCATGGACCAAGAGGCCAACAATTAGGAGGTAGAGCAACTAGGGGGGTAGAGAAACCTCCACCATCTTGAAGAAAGGTGAAGTCAGTAGAAACCCTAGGAGTTTTGGTGCTTTGACAATAGAAGGTATAACAAACTAAATTGCATTAGATAAAAGAGAGAAGATACGTACATTGATTTATATAAAAGGAGAGCACAAGGATCTAGAAGAAGAAAATCCTAGGAGGATGGCCATAATGAGTTGGACAATATCCGCTAACAAACTTACTTCATAGGGTTAGTATAATTCATAAGATATCAAAATTAATTTTGAGCTATCACAATTTACCTTTGACATTCTTGGGCATGGATTTTAGCTATAATTAGATGTGGTGACTTGAATTTGACCATCTTTGACTCTCTTGATTGACTCCTCTCATTGGATTTGATTTTTGCATGGAAAACATAAAAATATATTTCTTATAAAATTTGAGCAAAAATATAAATTTTTATATTTGTGCCTATTAATGCGGGTGATGTTAGAAGTGAGATACATGAGCAATATGAACCAAATCATTAAATTTGATTCACATGATCCTTCACAGAGAATTTTTTTTTTCTGGCCTATATAGAGTGAAAGAGAGACGATGATAAGTAGATCATGCCACGAGAGATCCTCATGCAGTGTTTTATTACATATCTGCCCTTCCTTATTAAGAGAGGAAAAATGTGGCGATGATAATGTCCTCGGGCAGGTTCTTCGCCTAAAGCTAGCCCCCCGCCGTAAGCCGGTTTTAACTCCCCCGGGCCCCTCACGGTATGCACATTTCCCTACCCTGTCGTCTGCCCGCCGAGTACACGGAAGAATTTAATGAAGAGAGATAGACGGAATAACGGACACAGGAAGCCGAAAATGATGTGAGCTTGAGACCAGAAATTAGATGCCCGATTCAAGAACTGAGAAAGAACCAGTCTCGTTTCTGTGAATCGTCTCGTTATATGGACGAGCCCCATTCATCTTTCTTCGAATGATTCTCCATTCCATTGTGTTGGTCGTTCATCTCATCGACATTAAGCATCCCCATTTTCGCCGGTGGCACCTCGGATACACGCCGTGAGCTCCCTGAGCCGGAATTACTCTCATCATCATCCCTGAGCACCTCGGACGTTAAGATTCGAATCGACTAAATCGTTCTAGGGTTGATCTTTTGCGCCCAGAGATCGAGGCGATAGATCTGACATTCCCGCGTCATTAGCCTGTCGAAGTGGAAGCGCGCGTTGACCTTCAACATGAAGTGGATTCTTTCCAAGGAAGCGACAGACAAGAAGGTTTCGACGGGCAAGGGAGGCGGACCGCACTCTCAGATTCTGAGGGAGGGGGTGTCGGTGGCGACGACGTCAGTGCAGATCAGTGGAGGGCACGCGACACAGGGAAGGAGTTGACCTGCAGCGGCATATGCGGCCGTCCGTTTCTTCCGGGGAGAAGATCCCGCACTCTCATGCCTTATGCGCGGCAGGTTCTCCCCTCGAGCTCTCTCATTTGCCGCCTCTTCCTCATTCGCCCAGTCACCGCCCATCAATACCGTCCTCGCTCATCACGTGGCGCGGGACCTGCTTCCGAGAAATGTTCCCGCAGCCTTCTCTTAATTTATGCCCCCACCCACCCTTCTGCCCTTCTCCCTCCGAGAAAATATTCAGCGTTCACGACGGCCGGCTCTCTCTTTCTCTCCCACATTTCATGGCGGCGGGTTCTCATCATAAATTAATCCTCCCGTGGCTTCGAGATCTGCGTTTCGCGGACGGAGTTTCCTCGTGAACAGCAGGAAGTGACCATCGCTCCGCAAAAGGTCCATGATTGCGTCAGTGCAGCTGCCAGACCTGCGCGGACTGTGCCCGACTACGACCGAGGAAGACAGGCGCGCTCTTTCGCTCTCGAAAAACCCCGCAATTAAGGCCGCTAGACGATCGAGCGGGCAAAATGGAGCGCGGACCTGTCAACCGGGTCCGTCTCCCGCGTTTCCGTTCTACGCGAGCGAAAGCTCAAGTGCTCCAGTCGCCGAGCTGTGGCGCGGTACACGAAGAAGCTGCAGCTGTTCTTCCGTTGAACTTGCCGTCGATGCCTCTTCATCCGCAGGTACTCGCTTACAAAGATCAGTGCTGCTGCTGATGCTCTCCTTTTCCCTTTCCCCCTTATCGTAGCGATCGCTAATTCGCGTGCGCTAGGTTGCCCGACTGCGCAGGATAGAGCCCAAGAGAAACAGGGACGCGAAGAAATGCCGACACCGGTCTCAGCTCGAGGAGGAGGCAAGTATACATCACATCTTCTGTTTGTCGAGTCCATCAAACTGCTCTCTGAATCTCCTTCGCATCGATTGTTCGTTCTCAGGTCCGGAAATTGCAGGTGCAACTGCAGGAAGAAATCGACTTGCATGTTGCCCTGGCAGACGCGATTCGCCTGAACGCCTCGCCGTCGAAATTCCCTCTCAATCTCCCCGATAAGGTAGTCGATTGCTCCTTCTCAATCTTCCAATTCTTTGACGCCCTGCGAGTGCTCTGTTCTACTGCCACAGGCGCGAGAGCTCGTAGATAACATCATTACCTTGGAAACCACGGTCTCCGAGCTCGAACAAGAACTGAGCGCCTTACATCTCAGTGTCGCGCGCGCAAGGTACGAACGCGAGCTTCGCGAGAGCAATCATCCGGGACGAAACCCCGGACGTGATAGTTTTTCTGGTCATTCCTGGGAGGAGGTAATTTAATCTTTTCCTCCATATCTTTTTTTCAAATAACGGAGCGCCTTGCATCTCCTTCTCGTATTGGCTTCTAACTTGCAACGCTGTATTCTCCAGCAAATATCCTCTCTGAGATCATCCAAGAGGACGCCGGTTCCTCTAAATCCGGATAAACCCTCCGCCTCCAGTCGAGAAGACGATGAAGAACAAGAAGAAGAAGAGGTACGGGGATCGATCATTAATTGTGTACAGTAGTATCAGGAAGAAATAGTTTGTGAAAGCCTTGTGCTTCTGTTGTAGGCATCTTGGTCTCACAGTACGGAATGCGACGACCAGGAAACCGACGCGCATCATGAAGCACGACGACAACTGGAAGCAACCGAATCCCTGAAAAGGACAGCGAGTCCCTTTCCCGGAAGGAACCTCTGGCACGATCCCAACAAGCTCTCCGAAGAAATGGTTCGCTGCATGAGAAGCATCTTTTTGTGTCTCTCGGAATCCCACCAGAAATCCTCGTCCGAGTCTTTGATCGCAGCTGAAAATTCCTCGGTCTTGACCTCGGCGCTGCGCGGAGTAGTTTCTGAAGAAGGCGGCGAGCTTTCTGATCCCTACGGCGTGCACGGGAAGGCGCTCTGCTCAAGCGTTGGAGGAGCCTATAGCTCGGCAGTTGAGGTCTCGTGGATGGTCGTCGGGCAGGATCAGCTCGAGTATGCAGCCGAAACTCTCCGAATTTTCAGGTCAGCGGAAACGTCAAGTCCGGAACCATAATCCGGCGGACAATTCATCCATGTAGATGCCCGGCTTCGTTGCAGGTTCCTCGTCGAACAGCTGGCCAAAGTCAGCCCCGGGAAGATGATCGGCGACCAAAGACTGTCCTTTTGGATAAACCTGTACAATGCACTGGTCATGCACGTAAGTAACCGCAGGCGTATCTTCCGCTGGGTCACTTTACCGGGGTCTGAATCGCATTCCCTGTGCAGGCTTATCTCGCTTACGGGGTGCCCAGGAACGACGCAAAGCACTTGTCATTGATGCAGAAGGTTCCGTCTTTGATGCCCGGTAAGTATGTCCGCGAGAGCAAACGCGCTCCTTATCATGCTCCAACGTGCTTGTGCAGGTTTCTTATAACGTCGCCGGTCAATCAATCAGCGCAGCGGACATGGAGTACGATATTTTGAAGATGAAGCCCGCCGCTTACCGTCCGCACGTCGTACGCTTTTTCCTCTGTTTCTTGACTGACTTCGGTCTTCTCTCCTCTTGACGGTCGTTCTTCTCCCCAGGTTTCCGTATTCTCTGCGCAGAAGTTCGCTGCAGTCTCCCAGGTGCAGAGCATGTTGGCCATCGACTGCTCAGAACCCCTTGCCATGTTCGGCTTGAGCTCTGGGATGTTCTCGTCGCCTGCGGTGAGAGGACGACGGACGGATGGTTTCTTCCTCTCGAGCTCGAGGAGTCTCATGGCCTTTCCCGTGACTTTTGGCCGCAGGTGAGGATATTTTCGGAGAGCGGAGTCAAAGAGGAGCTTCAGATTGCGCTCAGGGACTACGTGCGAGCGTCGGTAGGAATAGGGCTCAAGGGCAAGCTGCTGGTGCCCAAAATAGTGTACTGTTATGCAAAGGCAGTGGGGATCGAAGATTCACTGCTAGTGGACTGGATCTGCCGATTTCTTTCCCCGGAACAGGCGTCCGAGGTTCGAAACTCGGCGTCCCCCAGAAAACAGAGGCTTCTCGGCGCTCGAAGCTTCATCGTCATCCCCTTCGACTCCAGGTTCCGGTACCTCTTCTTGACCGAGGAGGGGAAGGCTTAGGCCTCTTCAACAGTAAAGCCGACTGAAAAGGGATGGCGGCGTATGCGGATAAGGAATGCCACGTGAAAGACGGTTCTCACAATAGTGGAGGAGATGAATCACGATGGCGTAGAGCCGAAGATGGAGGGACGGAAGCAGGTTCAACGGAGGAAGTGCTTCTGCTCAGGTTGAGGCATTGGAGGCCTCGCCGCTCGAGATGGATGACCGCCAGGTGTACAGCCACAGAGAGATCTGGTGTAGAGCCACGTATATCGGAGGGAAAAGTAAAAGATAGCAAGAAACCCCAATAAACTTCATATTTTTCATATTAAACTTGTTGGTCGCGGTAAAAAGTAAAAGCTAGACTGCATTTAATAAAACTTTTAAGTATTTATTTGTGCAGCTTTCTCTCTCTCTCCCCCTCTCCATGGCATATAAAGACGTCTCCAAAAGCTTAGTTCATCATCAAAATCAGCAATTTGTCAAAGGTGCTTGTGATATCAAGCATACCTAAATCCTAAAATGGCCCTCTACATTAATGAAATGAATATAAAAATCAAGTGAGAATTTGTAGCTTAGAAATTGACGAAATGAATCCAGGTGGATAAGCGTCAAAACAGGTGGATAAGCGTCAAAACAATTACTAAAATCATCAATTTAGAGAAATAATCACGAATTAGATAGCATAGTGTTGAATAAGGGTCGAATCCACGAGGAAATAAGATATTTTTTATGTATTCTTTGAAATTCGAATAAATTGGACGATGAAATGAGGTGAGATATTAGAGATTTTGATATTTTTAGAAAGATAACTTGAAGGCGAATCTACGGAATCAAAAATCACATAATTTGTATCAAGATTAGTAGAGAAATCAACGAACAAAAATTAGATAGAAATTTGGATTGCAAAGAGAGAGAAAACCAAAATTAAAAATGAAATTGACTTAATCTACGATTCGAAATTGAAATCTAATGTTATTAGAAGAAAGATTAGGATTAAAACACAATTTCTAACCCAAGATATTGCTCGAATTGATCTAATTGCTTGCCGGATCAAAGGCTTTTCATTTCGCGAATTCAAAGACGATCGTTGGCGTTTAAGAATCGATTCTCCTTTCTCTCTCAATGAAATCTCACTTTCAAACACTCCTCGGATGCAGAAATGAGTCTAAAAGCAAAGGGAAGCAAGCGATTCAAGGATTGTGTTGTCTAGACAGTTCTATTACTCAAAAAACCCAAGAATGATTTACATCGTCGAAGAACCTCTTAATTTATAGGGAGATTTGGGCGTAACTGTTGGATTCAATATTTAATCTTTGATCAATGGCTCTGATGAAATGCATATGTGTGAAACGTTACGCTTAAATCACGTCCATTGGATCAAACATGAACCGCCGAGATTTCGCTACGTCATGTGTGAAGAAGAAAAACGTGAAACACTTACCGTCTGATCTTGATCTAACGATCTAGATGCATTTCGTCAATTTTAGTCTCAGCCGTTATAACTCCTTAGATTAAATCATTTTAAAATAATTCACCGACAAAGCAGAGTGCGCCACGTATCCCTTCACTTAAGTGACGATCTACAATCACAATTAAATCACACGATTAGACGCTCCAAACGACTCCACGTCACCTGCGCACATAAAAAAAGAAAAATAGTCCCACATGGCAGAGATTCAGGCGATTCAACTTATATATAAGGTGTATGTAATTAGAGAGATAGCGTCATCCACACTCGCGTATACGTGCGCTCGCGCACACATACGCATGCGCCACGTGACACATTCTTATCCCGCCAGGTGGTGACGCCCCTTTTCGCTCACGCCACGTTAACTGTCACGTCGGGACGTGATAAAATCTAATTTTTAATTTTTTTAATTCAAAATAATCCAAATACATTGATAAAAAATAGAAAAATTCTAGAAAAATCCCTAAAAATTAGAAAATTTATAAATTTTAAAATACAACTCTAAATTAATCTAAATTTGTTTCATTAAATCAGAAATTAAATTATCTATTATTCTAAAAATTAATAAATAATAAGAGAATAATTTTTTTTTAAAAAAATATACTCATTTCTTTTATAATTTAAAACTTAAAAAATAAAAGAGTGTATAAAAAGTATTTGATTTTACTATTTAACATTAAAACCTAATTATAATCTCAAATAAAATTGGGGATAATCTAATCTTAAACATATTTCTATTAATTTCTCATAATTATCCCTAAATTAGTACATTTTGAGATTATAACTTATTTTTCATAGAATGATAGATAAACACAAAAAAAATATGATAACATGCATTAAAATGGAATATTTTATGCCTTAATTTGCATTAATAATTATATATTTTTATGTATAATTTGCATGTTATCAGAAATAATATGAAGACTTCTTCTTACGTGCACATTTTCAATAGAGTACTCTAATGGAGATTGAGAAAAGTGTGCTCAATAGTATCGAGCGCTGAAAAAGTTTATCAGTTCATAGCTAATTGATATATATCTATATACACACATATCCCATTGCAATTGTATGTCCTCGTGAAGTACTATGACCACATGATAGGTATGCTCATGAAAGACTTTTGCTACCTACCCGTCATTGATTGATCAGCGACCATGGGATTTGTTCCCAAATTTGAAAGATAATTTTCACTTGGAAATCTTTCCTTAATTTCCAAGTATCTGACCCCTATTTGCTTAGTTTCATCAAACTCATATTACAACTAACTGCATTCTACTCAATCTCTAATTCTCAAGCATGTGAAAAAACGTTTAGATAACATTTTTTATTGATATCGTATACGAATTCTTGAATTGACTTGCCAAAGTGTATTGCTCTATGTTGCATGTTTACGCTTCTAGGAGTCAGCCATCACTTAGGAAATAGCCATTACATGTATGAAGGAGACCTGATATGCACCAAGTTCTTTCACGGAATTTATTACTCTTTTAGCAAAATTCATATGGATAACCAACTCTTCATCTTTCGGACTGGCATAACTAGAGGGAAATCTCTAGGGTGCATTAATCATAGTTGACATGGTTGGTATAAGAGCCCAGTGCTCTTGGTGCAATCCTTCCCTTAATCTTCCTCGTTTTCTCTCTTCCTTCTTCTTGTTATATGTGTTCTCTTCTTGTTCTGGGTCATTAAATGTATTCTATACAAGGTTTCATGAGAAGCCAAGGCAAATCTTTTTTTCTCTAAAATCATTGCCAATACTTAATCTTGTCACAGGGAACCTAGAGAAGGAGTGGCATTCAATCTTACTAATCAAAGCTCCTAAAAGATATAGAGTGTCAAAGGGAGAGAATATCTGCATTCTCATTATATGGGCTCTCTTGGTCTAGGTGTGCTGATGTTCATTTCTCGCCACCTATTGTTGCTTGCAACAATCTTTATCAGTAGGAAAATGTCACTAAGAGGACACTTGGTCTTTGGAAGCTCCAAGGTCACCTGAATAAGGAATTTTCAAAAGAGGTGGACAATGGGTATCAATGTGAATAGATGAAGAAAAAATCATTTTTACCAAGTTACTGGATGCAATGGCGTGTGAATTAATTAATCAGTTAATGAGTACTAAGATCTCTAAAGCATGCCATTCTATTATCCAATTTTATAATAAAAAAATATGGTTCATGAATAGTGGATCTGATAGAAAAATTGATAATGCATGAAGGGGTTTTGGAAAATTCAAATGAGTTGAGTGAATTATGGGCTGAAATCGATTTCTATCATCTAGTGCCATCATATCCCATTTCAAAAGGAATAAATTCTTTGCTAAATAACATGAAAATTCACTAAAGGATTGCAGAGTGAAAATGAAACCATGAGATCATAGCTATTTAAATAGGAAAATAAACAATCTTTTGAAGTGGCAGTGGTTCTTTTGTCAGTAAAAACCCTTTATTAAATATCTCTAACTAAAGCTCAACCTTAATTATTTTACTCCAACTCAACCTAAAAATTTCTATAAATGTAATCTCTAAAAAGATTTATATTAAAAAAATTCAAAAATAAATTAAGAGAGAAAGTGAGCGTGGGATCATAAAAATAATTTGGAGAGAGAGATTTCTCAAACCAATTTGGAGAAGGAGCTCTCCCATCTTGGTCAAGATAGGGAGGGCTTTCTTAAAACCATTCTTGAGAGATTCAAATCGATTTGAGCAATTTTTTGTAAGTTGAATATGAGTTTGATAATTTAATTTAGTATTTTATATCAATGTTATGAAATATTTTATCTATTTAGTCAAACTATTTGAGGAAGGTTTATTTTTCGTAGTTGCAGGTACCAAAGACTTCAGTAGTTGACCCATGTCAACATAGGAACCTAGACACCTTGATAATAAGCTATATCTACATTTCTTCTTCGTGAATCTTATTTTTATTTTTAAAAAATTACATTTAACATTGTTTTTGAAGCATCATCAATATCATGCATTTGACATATCATAAAATGCCTCTCATAGTAGTACTTCATTAAATAATATGTGTGTATATTTTATTTTCATTTAGTATATTTCAATAGTACTCCATTTAATATTACCCCCTTTAGCTTCATTTTATTATTTTAATAATACTAATCCTTTCAGTTTTTTTTTGCATTTTCCCCTTTCTTATTTTTTTTATTTTCCTAAGTCTAAAAATATATTTTTAATTTTAGGTTATTAAGGCATAAAAATAAATTAGGGCTTACTCTCTCTCTCTCTTTTTATGCAAATCGGCTCTCTATCGTTCTCTTTCTCTTACTGCATGACTTGCTAACAATCAATGTTCCAAAATCTAATCTCATGCTCTCAAGTCATCATATCAAGTCATGTTCCTAGGCCATCCAAGTTTTTCTATTTTTCTTTTGGTCTCTTTAATGGTAATAAAATTGGATGTTCTCATTTAGGTTTAGGTATCCTAAGACCTATTTTTATCAACTTACTAGGATTGTCTTTGGTGTTGGGGGGTTCCTTTGAGAATGATTAAGAAATAGAAGTTAATAATCTAGAGGAGCATTATGCAAAAATATTTTGAATTAATTTTCAATCAATTAAGTTAGCACTTCTGATCAAGTCTCACTCAGATTTCGTTTGTTGTTTAGATCATCTCTTACTATTCATTTCAGAGTTGGAGTAAAGCTAGTCTAGAATCATTAATTACTGGTCAGATTTTCTATTAGTTTTTTAATTAATTAGATCCATTTCTATTTTAGACTAAATATCTAAGCATCTCAGGGTCTGAATTTTAGTGTGAGTCTTGGAGATCTGATTTGTTGGTTCAATTAAGTTTTTAAAAATTCCTTTCAATGGATTATAGGAGTGACCCCTTGAGATCACTTCTCAGTAAATTCTTCTTTCATAGATCTGATTGAGTTCGATCTTAGGTGATTATTCAAAATCAGGTTATCATTCAAATAAACGATTTATGTTGATGGATTTTCTAGTGATCTAAATCAAGTTTGTGGTGGTTCCTGGGAGTCAATTTTTAGTACTTTTATGCCAAGCTTCAGTTAAGTGTTTGAACTCATTAAGAGATTCGTCTTGGATCTAATTAGAAGTCATTTTCTTAATTAGATTAAGTTTACTTTCAGGTTAGAATTAAATTAATCTTAGGTCTTATTTAGACTTGATTCTAAGGTTTGATTATGAATTTTTTTTATATTTATCTCAATAATATTTAAGGGTTTGATTAGGATCATCATTCATGTCTCAATAATATTGAGTTTTGACTTAGGAACTGTCTAAGTTTTTTTTTGGTTTAAATAGGTGCTGATTGAAGATTCAATCTTGGAGAAATCTTAAGGGTCTACATTATTGAAGATAGAAAATATTAGAATTGAAGTTTTAGTTCTAGACTAAAGTTTTGAATTCAGTTTCGATTGATTTTGAGTTGTTGATAGAGTTGATCTTCTGATTAGTATTCTAATTATCTCAAGTTTTATTTTAAGTTTGATTTCTTGATATGTAGGCAGATAAGTTATCTCATATCATGAAAGGGATCACCTCATACTGGATGCTATAGTTTGACACATCATTCTTCATTTAGATGCATTTAGATCATTTTAAGTATACTTAGGTTTTTCATTTTCTATCATTAAGACCCTCAAGGGTAGAGATGGAAAAAGTCACAATAAATTGTAGAAAGTCAAAGTCAACTTTAAACAATGAAAGTTAGCTTTAAAAATTTAAAGTCAACTCCACATAAAGAATTTAATTCATCTATTTCTCATAATATCTTTATTTCTATTTGTTTGCATATATTTATTTCCTCTTAACGATGTTTTATATATTAGGTATCTTTGTATTATGTTTGTCTTAGAACTAGGAATACATAAAATCAACCACACATATACATTAGTTGGACTCTAGGTGAGTTGTTCTTACTCGTGAGGGTAAGGGGTTGACTGTTGTTGAGTCTAGGCTATGGATGAGTCTAGGGAGTAGACTATTGATGAAGTGAGGTCACTAAACGAAAAAATGAGTGGGTCAAATTCTAAGTTTGTATGTGGACTGTGATCTGAATAATCTCATGAATTAGTAATCACTATTAGAGGACTAGAAAGTCAAGTAGTGCCTCTAGGGGGATTGTCTCCTCTTGGGATTGGTACGAGGAGGTTGGATACCTTGTATAATATCAAAAACTAGTGTACAAAGTGAAGTGAAAATTGAGTGCATAATCAACAAATTAATAAAAACGTTGGATAACATAAATATATTGAGGAAAATAATTCACCCTCTGTAAGTTATTTCATCATCCAATTAGGGATTCTCATTTTATTTCTAGACCCACCCCAGTCTTGTCATCTTTCTCCCTCAAATTTGTGTTGTGGGTAATAGTGTGATGATAGTTACGGATCAAGAATAAATCAGCTAGGATTTAGAGCATGTGTGTGGAGTAAGAAAGGGGAGGAGATCCATTGAGATAAGTATCACATGGATATTGTTAGAGGTCTAACATGTGTGTGGATTCAGAAATAACATTCAAGGAACCAAAAGTTTGTGGATCCAATTCCAACTTATGAGATGTGATGATATCCTTTTTTGTCTTATTATATTTTTGTCAATTTTTTCTGTATTAGAGTATAGCCCCATATGGGACATATCATCGTCCTCTCTCCTCTCTCATAGAGCCAATGTGCACTCCACATTGTATTAAAGTTGTTGGCTCTATCATAATGTTGCCACAATTGAGGCTACTACTCTCTTACCTACTCCCATCTTCACGTGGCCACCGCAACCATTAGGTGGCCTCCACTCCTTTGAATAGATGATCCTATCATCTAATATGTAGGAGAAAACATACTTATAAGGTTCACTTGAAGGAGTTCTTGAAGCTATTCAAGTTTCTAGATTTTAGAGATATTCAAATGATTATTGGATGATTATATCTCCTCTTCAAAGCTCTTTATCAAGAGAGAAAGAGAAGAAAAGAGAGTATTTTTATAAGGCTTGCATGAGCACTGACAAGATGAATCCGTGCGATCATTGAAAACACACGGAGACGTGCCATTTTTTTTTGTCAAACTCACCAATTTACGATTATAACCAAGAATTAAAGAGTATAATGATGAATAAGGGTCGAATTAAGGGATTAAGGGATTTTTGAGATATTCTTCAAATTTTGATCGGATTGGACAAGGAATTGAGGTAAGTGATGAGACGAATTTATGCATCATTGAATACACATTAACTCGGGTCAAAACAATTACCAAACTCACCAATTTTGAGAAATAATTATGAATTAGATAGTATAATGGTGAATAAGGGTCAAACCCATGAAAAAATAAGGAAGTTTTTAGGTGTCTTTGAAATCAGATCAAAGTTGATGAAGAATTGAGGTGAAAAATTAAGGATTTAAGTCAATTAAGTTAGGTAGGGTAGAGTTAGATGATCTGTGTAAATAGATGAGCTATCTAAATAACTAATTGCTGAGCAGCATGAGATGAAAAATCTCATGTACGGTGAGCTTGTTGATAATTTAGGTCTTGTAGATGCTTCCACAACATCTCCTATTCGTAGATCCGCACTTGCCTTTATCCAGTTAGATACAAAATTAGCAATATTTGAAACAGGGATTAAAGTAGTGGATCAGCCTTCTGTTAGATAGGAACATATTTGATAAATACTGATAACTCTCGGATAGAGTATTAGAACAAAAAGATCGATTATATAATGAACTATTGGTTCTAAGCCATCTCTGGCAATGAATAAACAATTTAAAGTGACAAGTACTTGTTGGATGAACTAAATCCTCATTGAATTTGATTTTTCCATTAAGAAAGAAGACTCAAAGACGAATCCATGAAATCAAAAATCATGACATTTGGATCAGTATTCGCGGAGAAATCAGTAAGTGAAATCGAGGAAGAAATTTTCTTCGCGAAGACAAAGAAAATCCAAAATTATCTATAATTCGATTAATCTACCATTCAAAATTAAAATCTAATGTTACATGAAGAAAGATTAGGAGGAAAACACGTAATCTAACCCAAAGTCATGCTTGAAATGATCCAATTGATCGCCGGATCAAAGGCTTTTCATTATGTGATTTTGAAAACAAAGTTTGACATTCAAGAGGTGATTTCTTCCGATTCTCTTCACAAAATCTTGAATTTAGACACTCCCTAGATGTGAAAATGATTCTAGAAGAGGAAGAGAGCACGAAATTCAAGGACTAAGTCTTCTAAACAATTTGATTTGCTTGAAACATTCAAGAATGTCATTTTCCATCGAAGAACACATAATTTATAGAGAAATTTAGGCTCAACCGTTAAATACGCCCCTTCATCTTCGATCAACGGTTTATATTGAATGCATGTTTGTGAATCGTCATCATTTAGTCACGTCCATTCGATTGACAATGAAGCGCCCATATTTTGCCATGTTGCGCGTGGAGAAGAAGCGTTGCTTAATGTCTGTCGTTTGATCGTCATCGAGCGTTCGAGGTGAGTCCACGTGTCTACGAGAGTTCATGGAGTGCTTTTAATCTAGACTGCTATAACTCTTCAAATGAGCGGCCGAGACTAAATCTTCTTAAAATGAATCGTCACCTAATCAGATACGGCCACGTACCCCCTTAAGTAAGTGAAAATCGACTATCGTGATTCAATTGCATGATCGTCTAGTCGACATTGCGCCACGTCACTTGCGAATAAAAAAAAAGAGAAATAGTCCCACATGGGAAAAATCAAAGTGATTTGATGGGTATATAAGTTATGTGTGTTTAGTGGGTTATCTTATGTCTTAAAAAGGATGCTTAACTTGCTAACTATAATCACACACACTTGCGCACATGCGCGCTGGCTCCAATCCACAAGTGCACCACGTGGCGCGGTCATGCGTTGCCAAGTGGCGACACTTTGCTTGCCTCGCCGCGTCAGCTGCCATGTCAGGGCACGATATAAAACTAATTTATTATTATTATATTTTTATAAAAAAAATCTAAATAAATTCAAAAAAAATCTAGAAAAATCTCTCAAAATTAGAAAATGCATAACCTTCTAAATATAACTTCAAATTAATCCAAGTTTATTTTGTTGGATCAAAAATTAAATTATCTATGACTAAAAAGTCAAAATATTTAAATAACAAGAGAATAAATTTTCATTTAAAAAATATACTTATTTTTCTTAGAAAATAAAACTATAAAAATACATGAGTGTATATACAAATATTTTCTCTTAATCATGAAAACCCAATTATGATCTCAAATATATATGGGAATAAAGCTATATTATTTGAATAATGTATAATTATCCTTAAAATGATACATTTGTAGATCATTACTTGAAATAACATCAAGTGATAGATATCCAGTCAAAATATGAGAACATGCATAAGAATATAATATTTTATGCCTCAATTTGTATTAATAATTATATAAATTGATGTATAAAATGCATTTTATCATTGAAAATTAGGGATTTTGTAGATTTATAAAGAACACTGCAAGATGAATCCATGGAATAAAAAATTACTTGATTTGGACCAATATTTGCGGAGAACTTTAGGAGCAAAAATTAGAGAGGAAAATTGTTGGCGAAGAGAGAGAAAACTAAAAAGTTATATGAAATTTGACTAATCTATGATTCAAAATTGAAATCTGCTAATACATGATAAATAATTAAGATGAAGACACATAATCTAACCTGAAATGATTCAATTGATCGCCAGATCGAAGGCCTTTCATCCCCCAATTACAGAAATAAATTTCAGTGTTCCAGAGGTGATTTCTCCTATTTCTCTAAATGAAATCTCACTTTCATGCACTCTGTGAACACGTAAATTAGTCTAGAAGAGGAATAAAGAAAGTGATTCAAGGATTGAGATGTCAAAATAGTTTGATTTCTTGAAACTCCTAAGAATGGTTTACATCATCAAAGAACATGTGTATATATAAGCAAAATTGGGCGTGATCGTTGGATTTGGGGTTTCATCCTCAATCAACGACTTTGATAAAACGTTTAGAAGCAAATCTGTACCGTTAAGTCATTTTCATTTGATCAAAGATGGAGCGCTAAGATTTCGCCACTTCGCGCATGAAGAAGAAATGCCATTTAATCTTCATCGGACGCCTTGGATGTGTACACGTGTCAATGGAAGTTTATCTGGCGCTTTTAATCTTTAGCCGTTATAACTCCTTAGATGAAATACTAAGATTAAGTCATTTTAAAATGATTCGATGACTAATCATTATGCGCCACATACCCCCTCTTTAAGGTGAAAATCATTGATCGCGATGGATTCATGTGATCGCACACTCCTGAATGTACCACGTCACTTGCGCATAAAAAAAATACCACATGGCAAAAGCCAAGGCACAAATTTCATATATAAGGGGTGTGACCTTAGTGGGTTAGCTTATATCCATTAATGGATGCTTAACCCACTAATGACACATGCACACACACACACAATCGTGCGCCACGTAGCGCTTGAACACGTTGCCATGTCATACACTCTATTGTGTCAACTGCCATGTCAGCATGTGATTTTAAACTATTTTTTAATATTTTTAAATTTAAATAAATTCAAACTAAATCTAAATAAATCCAAAAAAGTAAAAAAATCTAGAAAAGTACCTTAAAATAAAAAAAATAATAACTTTCAAAATATAACTCCAAATTAATCTAAATTTGCTTTGTTGGATCAGAAATTAAATAATCTATCATTATAAAAAGTCAAATTTATTAAATAACAATAGAATAAATATTTATTTCAAAAGTATACTCATTTCTCTTAGAAATAACACTTAAAAAATGAGGGTATAAAAATATTTTGTTTTATTATTTAACATTAGAACGTAATTATAATCTCAAACATAGATGAGAATAATCTAATCTAAAATATATTATTTAATTATATATAGTTATCCCTAAAATAATACATTTTGAGATTATGACTTAAATTTTCATAGAATGATAGATATAGACTCAAAACATGATAACATATATGAGAAGAGAATGTTTTATGCCTTAATTTGTATTAATAATCATATAATTACATGTAAAGATTGTATGTTATCATAACCCCCAACTTAAATAATTGTTAATCTCTTAGCAATTTATTATATAATTGATAACTTGCATATTTAACTTAAATTTTTACCATATTTAACTAATATTCATGCTTATTTTATGTAATTATCATGCATGTTATCCTAGTTTTATGAATTTTCTCCATTGGTATACCATTTCACTAAAGTCCATATTTATGCACAATTTAGGATTATTTTTGTGCTTTATTGATGATTAATCTTTTGCAAGATTAAATAAATATAAATTAATTACTTTCCTTGATTTACTTTGAATTTAGTAGATGATTAGAAGAATTAATTTTAAGAAGATAATGTATGGATGATATGAAATAAATTTCTTATAAAGATCATTTAAGTTTATTTTAAATTAACCTTATATTCTTCTTTTAATTTATTTTAGATGACATGATATTAAAAAAGAAATAAATTTATGATCCAATGGAGAAAATTTGAATTAAAAAGGAGTTATATTTTTTAAGTTATTGATTTCTAAATTTTTAGGATTTTTTCAGAAATTATTTGATTTTTATTGACTTTATTTTCTTATTTAAAAAGGCAAAAAAAGGGGGTATTTTCTGCAGGAACTGCGGGCTGACGTGGCGCGGGACTCGCGCGGATGTGACATGGCACGCAAGGCCACGTGGCAGAGCCATGCGAGCCCACGTGGCGCCTAGGTGGCGCGGACGCGTGGCAGGGCCAAGCGAGTCCACGCGGACGCCCAAGTGGCGCCACGTATATTTGCTGGTGACGTGGCACTGTGTGGCCCATGGGATACGACCGCGATGTGTCAATCGCGTGGACTCGGAGTCCATCGGATCATCATTTCAACACGTGCTTGAATCGCGTCTTAAGTGACATCGGACGCTCAACATTCAATCGCGCGATTGTGCGATTGTGGGGCGACACGTGGACACACCAGGACTTTCTGCCATGGATTGGATGGCGCGACATGGATCATGGGATCGTGGGATTGTGGGATCATGGTCCACGATCACCGCACGATCGTGGCCGTCGATCGGTCTTCACCGGATCAAACAGCCCATATTGTTCGCGTGGAATCTTTTTATAAATATCGATGTTCTTCTCTTTCTAAGTAACTCTTGATTAATCGTGAAGCAATTAAGCGATTTCGAACACATATCTTGAGTTCATCATGATTGCCCTGCGTTCTAGACTCAATCCCGATCAGATTGAGGCAGGATTCGTTGTGATTCATTGCTTGATTCGATCGAATTCTCCCATTGAACGCCAAACGTACGCTGAGGAAGAAATCGAGCAAATACTCTTCAATTCGCGTGAATTGAAGCCAAATCTTCGCATCAATCGGGTTAGTAGTATGAATCGATCATTCATCTTGCGATAATTTGTATTTAGATTAGATTTAGGTAGTTAATTTCATGATTTAAATCGTTTTGTTCTTCATTTTCGCCCAAATTTGGTTCGGATTTTTGCTGATTTTGAAACAAGGATTTCTCCCTGATCTTAAGTCCAAATCACTTGATTCCAGTTTCATTGGATTCCTTGTTTCATCAGCTTTTTGTAGATACAATTCATACAATTTCATGATTATTTCACCCCTCAATTTAATGTTTGACCAAGTACTATTCATTTTTAGTCCGAATTGGAGCATTGACTTGCGGGATCAAATACTCTTAAAATAAAAATTGAAATTTGACAATTTTTGGTCTCTTTGAACTCTAGTTGTTAAATTTCCATTCATATATAAATTTAAGGATTTGGATATCATTTGGTTAGTCAATTTGAAGATTTACACCGAAGTGTTCATTTCGGGATTCTTCTGATCTTTGATTTTGAATAATTAATAATAAATCCAATTCTTCTTGAAAAATCAGGAATTTTATACCAATAAATTTCATTTTTTCTATAGTTTTTGAATATATAATTTTCGTAATCTTCTGAGCCCTTATATTCTATGATTTTACAGAAAGTTAACTGTTGGTCAAAGTCAACGCTTTTACATTGACTTTTGACATTTCTTCGTCAAATCAGGTTCTAAATTCTTAAAATATTTTATTTAGTATATTTATATCATTTTTATTAAATAAATATCATTTTCACTTCTTAAAAACCCTAATTAAACCTAGGTTTGACTAAGTCAACTGTGCGATCAAAGTCAACCGTGTTCTTTGTGGATCGAACCGATCTTTACACTATATTTGATTTTATATCTTTGTTATTGTGAGTTCGGAATTATAAATTTTTTTTGACCGACATTTGTGTGTTTTAATGACCGCATAAAATGCTTCGTCAATAATCTCTCTAGAAAGTCATTTCATCCTTTGATCCTACAACTAAAGAGATGAAGTGTACAAATGTATGATTATGCTTTCCCATAGTGTGGGCCATAGTGATCTAGATTCCATTTATAGGGTGACTTCTTTAGTGCATATTAGGGAAGTGCGCATCAACTATTGCTTGAGTCTAATCCTTAGTTGGGATCGAGGTGAGCATATCTAGGGTTTGATGCTATGAAGATGAAAAGATCGTCACACTCTCATGAGCGGATGTACTTCCTTTCCCTCTCAATCGGTACATCACTCCTTCACTTATATGGAGACTACTTAGTGTATTAGGATTCCCCTCAACTCATCTTCCTCCTATGAAGAGTGCTTTTGCAAAGGGATTTCCTATCTTTGGGATGCAACGTGATGAGGTGGCTAAAAGATGCAAAAGACAACTATGATTAAAGGAATGACGTGGTTTAAAGCAAAACTGCATATAATCAAAATAGATTTTTAAAAACAAAGGAGTTACCACTTATGATAATTATACTCCAAAATGATGTGGACGATGATGGATGATAGGGATAGATGGAAGTGATAGAGATGGTGGTGGAAGAAGAGAAGATATTCCTCTAACTTATTCCCCTTCTTTTCGCTTCCTATTTCTCTTTTTTTCTTTCTTTTTTTCTCCTTCCTTTTTTTTTTTTTGAAGAGATGTATCAAGATTTCAAAAGGGTTGACAAGAAATAAGGATATAGAGTAATTTTAGTTTTTGAAGAGAGTATGCAAAAATGTGAAGTTTAATGTGAAGGGATATCTACACGTTATGGGAATGTGAAAGAGATGTGATGGATGTGTGAGTCACTTGGGAGTGTGATTGTCATGAGTGAAGCTGAAAAATAGGTATAACTACTTAACTCGAAAGGAAAAAGTGGAACTAAATGCCTAAAGGAAAAGATATGTACATCAAGAATTATAGCTCATTGAACTCTTTTTAGGGGAAGTTCGGAAGTGAGGAATTCCCACACTAAGTATGTTCGACTGATGTAAGCTAGAGGATAGGAATTTGTATAAACTTTACTCAAAATCTCTCCATTTCAATCTCATAGCACTTTAACCTTATGATTACTAATTTTTCCTCAGTGCGTGTTAGATACCCAACCCCGAAGAAGTCAACCACTAAAATTAATCTCATGATTTATATTGATCATTGAGCTTTATTACTCAAACTGTAATCATATAGGCTATAAGACCCTCAATTCTACATCTCTAGTAGATAGGATCTCTAAATTTCAAGACTTCTAAAATAGGGTAGAGTTGTAAAAACTTAGAAAATAAGTGTTTTTTAGAATTTATAATTTTAAAAATTTTTGAAAAATGATTGAGTTTTTCTAAGTCCTCACCCCTAACTAAAACTCTTTATTGCCCCAAAAAAATTATCATGCTCATGAAAAAGATGGCAAGAATATCGATCATGGCATGAAAAAGAGAAAAAAATGTGATGAGAAGGAAAGGGTTTAGAAAAAACTCATTGAAGCATTTTGATGCTTGTTCATGGGATTTCTCTTGTGCACCCCCTTTCTCAATGACGAGTTCTCTTTAACGACATATTTATTTTGAGAAAACTAAAAGCAAAAATATTATAACAAAAGAAAAAGTGAGATAATCTTGGGGTGCCTCCCAACAAGCACTAAGTTTAGCATCTTAGCCAGACGAAAACCTAATGAAGCTCACAACGACCGATGGGGTAAGGGTGATACTGCTGTTACGTCGTCGGGTACATTGGGAAGATGCAGATTCCCCGTATCTACTAGTGTGGCTTGTTCTGATGTTAGGTAAGGCTCAAGACGATAGTCATTTATCTTGAATTGTTTAGCAAATTTGATGTTAGAAATAAGTACGGATCCACCCTCAAACAACTCCAGAATCTTGTAAGGATTGTCCTATCATGAGCGCAGTGACGGATCGAGACCGAGTGGTCGTTTAAAACACACGGTCAAGATTCAAAATAAAGTACCTAGAATGTGGACCGTGTGTTTTCATGACCGTATGTTTTCAATGACCTCGTGGGCTCAATTCTTCACGTACCTAGAATGTGGAGATGCGATCAGTGATCTACCACTAAGTTTTTGGTGCCTTTTTGATATGTAATCTTTAAGTCAAAATTCTTAAGAAACATCACCCATTGTATCCGTCATGGCTTTGCCTCCTTCATAGAGAGCAAGTATTTTAGTGTTGCATGATCAATGTAGATGATGATCTTGCTCCCCTAGATATAAGGTCAAAACTTCTCTAAGGTGTAGACCATTGCCAAGAGCTCCTTCTTTGTTGTCGTGTAATGCATCTAAGCTTCGGCAAGGGTCTTGCTTGCATAGCATATGGAAGTTGGCTTCTTCTGTATCCGCGGCCCCAAAATACTCCCAATACATAGTCTGAAGCGTGACACATGATCTCGGAAGGTGAGTCCTAATTAGGACTTTATTGAATCAGCGCATCAATCAATGCTTGCTTCAACATCCTGAATGCTTGCTCCCCTTCTTTGTCAATAATGAATTCCTTATCCTTACAAAGAAGTCTTATAATGTGGCTGGGAGAGGTAGTGATGTAGGACCAGGTTGGTAAATGCGATCATGCAACGAAATACTAAAGGTGATCCTAGGGAATAGATGCCCTATGACAATCTATGATGATGAGATGATCCATCAAGGCCTACAAAAAACTGCCTTCCCGCACGTCGTCTCCGAAGTAGGGTTCGCCTATCGTCGTCCAGGACCGTCATCGGTACCGGTATCGACGTATGCGGTACTCCAATGACCGGTATCCGATAGCCGAAACCGTCATCCAGTTCGGATGACGGTATCGGATAAAGTGAGGGACCGAGTGCGATGCTGGATGGATCCGTGACGATCCGGTGCGGATGAGCGGTGTCAGTATCGGTATCGGGAGATGCTCGGTGCCGGATACTGATATTTAAATGGATCGTGAGTCGTCCAGATGAAGCGGTTATCGCGATCAACGGTCGCGATCGCGTCTGTTGATCGAATCGGCGTCTATTCGTGATGACCGTCCGATCGCGATCGTGTGGCGTTGATGAGTCAAAGAAGAAACCTTTTGAGAAGATCTTGTGCATCGGATTTAAATCTAACGGTCGCGATTAACTTTGAGTCTCCATCGATCGCGAATGATCTGGACCGTTATAACTCGCGATCGAATGGTCCAGATCATTTCACTTAAATAGAAATCGATCACGTGCTTGATTAAGGAAATAGGTGGCCCGCGATCTACTGGATCCACGTGCGCGATTGATCGCGCGATCGATCGAACGCTCGAAACGCCGCCACGTCGCCTGTAATCGAAATAAATGAAATGTTTTAGTCCCACACGGGATAATTTGCAAAGAAAAACGCGTATAAATAGTACGCGGAATATGAGCGTTTAGAAATTTGTCCCCTTATACACGGGGGACCCCTAAACATTATTATAATATCAATATACAATATATAAGCTGACGCATGTACGCGTCATCCATGCCACGCATGCAGGCGCGCGTGTCCACGTGGCTCCGCCACGTGGCCTTGCGTGCCACGTCGCGTCCACGTGGGCCCGCGCGCTCAAACCATTTTTTTATTATTTTAAATCATTTAAAAATCGTAAATAAATCAAATTAAATTCAGAAAAATTCCTAAAAATTTTAAAATTCATAAATTTCAAAATATAACTCCGAATTAGTTCAAATTTGTTTTGTTGGATTCAGAATTGAATAATATATCATTATAAAAAGTTAAATTATAAAAATAATAAGAGAATGAATTTATATTAATTTTATACATTTATGTATTATATAAAATAAATTCATATAAATACATAAATGTAAATAAAAGTATTTTCTCTTATATTTTCACTCTTAAAACATGATTATAATCATACACATAATTGGAATTAAAGATTACAATGTTTAATTATGCATATTGCATAATAATCCATAATTACTTGTATTTTTTTAGATCATAACATGAATTTACACAAAAATGATAGAAAATATGGTTAAAAAGATGATAACATGCATAGATTTGTGCTGATTAATGCCTTAATTTGTATTAATATCTATGTAATTACATGCATAAATAGCATGTTATCACTTATCATAATAGAATTATTGCTTGATCGATCATTATCTAAGATATTAGATTAATATCTTACTACAAGTGCAATTATTAAGATTGTTTTTAATTAGTATTACATTTGAGGACAAAAATAAGAATGAGACGACATAGTTAAGTGGGTAATTTTTTTGAAAAGCTGATAGAATTCCTCTCTAAAAAATTGATAAAAAAACCCTGGAAAGTTTAAAAGAAACGTCTACAAAGAACTATAAAGTTTTCTAATCGTCTAAAATAAACGTCAGCATCCCCATCGGGTGTTTGGTCATCTCATCGCCGAACCCTATGCTCTTTCCTCGTTATTGCTTGGGAAGATCGTCAAGCGTCGGAGCCTCCTTCGCAGTTGCTTATCCCCTTCAAGTTTAAGTCATGAAAACAAGTGAGCAAATCAAAACATTTCACGGTTAATAATATGATAAGCGATGAATTCCCTGCATATAATGTTCATACCATTTCATCCGCAACGACTGTCATGTCCGCATCCTCATCATGGACATTATCATACCACTTGGTGTTATTCCCCCGAAGCCAACACTTTACGGTCACTAGTGTTTTCGATGCTTTGTGCTTGTGAGACGTGCACGCTTGTATGTGACCACAGCTCGACCCAGGCGAGAGAACACACGTTCGGACGGAGCACTAGTTGCACATATTGCCAGGAGTTCTCGTACAATGGGGGGCAAGGGCAGGGATATGCAATGTTTCCCTTACGAGCCCACCAATGTAGCACGGGGTCTCCCTCATCTTTCACAGTTTCATTCATATAAGCATCTAATTGCTCTGAGGGTGTCAATGTCGATTGCGCGGGTCCATCTTTCTTCCTGCATACTCGTTTCAACCAATCTTGCCTACTAGTCGAGCTGCTTTGGGAGTAGAAGGTGGCAATGTAGTAGATGAAGTTGACGGTGGGGAGGGTAAGCGGCCTCTAATATATGTTATCGCCGCTTTCTTTGTCCTTTCATCAAGCATTGAACCCTTCTGATAGGGGTCCAATAGAGCTGCTGCTATGATAACATGATTTTCCCATACCTTTTGCTGATAACTATCCAACTTTACCTTCATCGCCATACATGCAAGGTCCATCGATATCTTCTCCTCGATTCCCAATTTCTTCACCGCTACGAAGAGTGTCGATGCTTCAACGCGATTAATCACGTTGCTCATATGCGAATCAAGCTCCTATAAGATAAATAGATAAGAGAGGCAATCAGACTAAGTCATGAAACAATTAAAAAAAGAGATGCAACTAAAATAAAAATTATTAAGTTCTACTATCATACTTGCAAAATAAATAATACGTCGGTGATTGTTGGGGTCACTGTTTGACAAACATGTTGAGTGGCGAAGGAGAATGGTTCTAATAAATCAGTAAATATCCGTAGTAATTCCCACTCGTCCTTTGATATCTTCGTCTCCCTCCCATTTGTCTTGAAATGGGATGTTCCTTCATCCAGGACGGCCCTCTTCTCAATGGCGGCTCGAAGCATGTCGTAGGTGCTGTTCCACCGCGTCGGACAGTCTAATTCGAGGAGGTTATTATTAGACATATTCAAGTCAGCGCATAGTTTGGCGTACATAAGCCGTCGTTGGCTACCATTGCGGGTAGCCCGAACCAATGTCCTCACTTTTGCCACTGCCTCGCCGAGTGTGACAGGTACCCTATGCATTGATGTCGATGTCGAAGGACCAACATCAACATCCTCTTCGACATCCATATCGCTAGCATAATCAGAAGCCGTCAATTGCTCGTCGCCTTCTTCTGCCATCAACTGAGAAGCAGAAGGGATATCAAAGCTCTTAATGGCGGATTGAACAACGAGGTTCAAAATATGTGCGAAGCACGGTATGTGCCTTTTCGCGGTGAAGTTCTTATTGTCTCTTTTCAACTTTTTCGCCATTACAGCAATCATCTTCTTATTGCTAGACGCATTATCAGTCGTCACAGCACTAACCTGAAATAAGAATACAAAATTAATACCCATCTAAAAGATTCAAAATATAAATTGATATTTTATGAGAAATTAATACCTATCAAAGAAATACTAACCTTAGCCTCCAACTTAAAATCTTCTATAATTTCAAATCATTAAGAAAATTTCAAAATTAAGATTTTTTGGAGTTTAAAAACACAATTTATAAGAAAGGAAAATGAGATTTCAAGGTATACTAATTACTAAATAAGAAATTAGAAAACAAAGAAGAGAAGACTAACCTTAGCCTGCAACTTAAACTCTTCTATAATTTCAAGTAGTATATATGCCATACTTTCGCCGTCGTGCTTCCCGGCGAGCTCTCGCACTGCCAACACACACTCACGGTATTCCCAGGAAGCATCAATCCAATGCGCTGTGACACCCAACAAGCCACATCCATTTTCTGCTGTCCACGCATCTGCTGTGAGCATCACATGATGTACTGAAGTGAACCTCGTTGCAATAGTCTCTTTCATCTTTTGATACATCTTCATTGTCCATGACTTGATGACCTTTGCACTAGGGGGATCTACTTCTATCTGCGTCGCATATCGCCATAACTCCTTGAAAGCTTTGTGGTCGACGATGCTCCAAGGAGAGTCGGTGAGGCACACGAAACGGGCAATGACATCCTTCGTCTCATCGGGGGTTAGACCCCCCATGGGTCGCTTCTTCGGGGCCTCGATCTTCAATTGCCCATCTGCCCCTTCAGTAATTATGCATTGTTGGCCGCCATGATCATCGCCAAATCCCTTAAGTGCATCATATAGCCTTCGATGCACAGCTTTAAAGTGCTTCCAAAAGACATTAGTGCTCCCGTCTGTTGGACGCTTGATGACCCCTTGCATGCCGTCTGGATATTTCTGCCGACAAATTTCACACGAGTAAGTGCGGTCGTGCATCAATTTAAAATATTGCATGATGGGAGATCGTGTGATGCGGCTTCGCTTCACTCCTGTTGACCCTTGCTCATCAAGAGATGGTGTCACATTTGTGTTTGCTTCTGCGGCATCCACGTGTAATGAACTGGAACTCTCCATTGTCGACATTTTCTAGAATAAAAAGTAAAATCAAAAGCCCTAACTTCATTATAGAAAATAAAATTATATGGAAAATTGACGAGATAATTAATTGGAGAAAGAACATATACATCATACACTTCAAATAAAGAAAAAATCAGACATTTAAAATAATATACATCATACATTTAAAATAAATATGAATTCTGAAATCATACATTTCAAATACAAAAATGGAGGAAAATATTCAAAATACTAATACATAATGATAATTTACAGTTTTTTAACATTTACATCATACATTACAAATAAAGAATAAATCATACATTTAAAATAATATACAAAATACATTTAAAATAAATGTGAATTCAGAAATCACAAATGGAGGAAAAAATTTAAAAATGGAGGAAAAATTTAAAAATAATAATACAGCTGATGTTTCTTTATGAAGATTTTTCTAAGATGCAGCCAGGAGAAGATTTCTCTTCCCAAAAATTTCTCACACTGACATGATCTAATCACTTATGCAAGAAACCTTTTAGGAAAAAAAACTAGATTTCCTTATCCCTTAAGAATAGAAGAGAGGATTTCCTTTATAGCCTAGCAAGTAATAATTATATGATTTATTGGTGCTCCCATCGGTGGAAAATGTACAGTACCGAAGAAAAACATCAAATTTTAGTTTTTTGGAATTACTTCACGTCATCTATTTCTCATATACAACAAAATTTAAAAAAAAATTGAGTAATTGGAATTTTTTCACTGAAATTCAGTAATTTTTATCATGTTTACCAATTATCGACACTCCATGATCGTCATTTAATGAAAAAAATAGATATGGGAGATGTTTAGGTTCTTCATTTAGGAAAATTTCATACATTCGATAATTTTGATGCCTCAAACATGGATATAGGGTTTAAAAATCACTTACCTGAATTTTTGCGGACGCCGGAAGTGCGGAACGCCGGAAGTATGGAATGCCGGATGTGCGGAGCCGGAAGTGCGGAATGCCGGGAGAATGCCGGAAGTGCGGAACGGAAAGCCGGAAGTGCGGAATGCCGGGAGAATGCCGGATGTGCGGAACGGAATGCTGGAAGTGCGGAACGGAAGCCGGGAGTACGGAATGCCGGAAGTGCGGAGCGGAAGAGAGTGAAGATGGCGAAGAAAATTCAGATTTCAGAAGAACGTCCGAACTCCGAATTCCGAAAGTCCGAAGGAAGAACGGAATGCTCGGTAAGTCGATATTTACGTAAGTCGATATTCGATAATTTAGGGTAACATTAAGGTTAATATTTAGTATTACGTATTTACGTAGTTTAACATTAAGGTTATTAGGTTAATATTTAGGTTATTTTATTTAGGTTAAAACGGATACTGGGTATCGGAACCGATACCGATACCCGGTATCGACACCTAACAGTAGCCGTTAGCGGATGTCGGTATCGGTTGACGGTATCGGAAATCGATACCGTCATCTAGTTACCGATACCCAGACATTTGGATGTCGGTATCGGGTACTCGTCGGTATCGGGTACGCGTTAGAACCTAACGGTACCCGATCACGATCGATCGCTACAGATACCGCGTGTCGATACCGGTATCCGAACGGGCGAACCCTACTCCGAAGCTCCTGGAGTGCGTCGAGTAGTGTCAGGTCGAGAGTCCGAGGGTTTGTGGGAGGGTCTCTTCCCCTCTTATAGAACCCAAGTGGGCTGAGAGGGGAAATGGCACACTTGAGACCCACGACTTGAAAGCCCAACATAATCATAACAATAAAAGGTCCACAAAAGAGGGGAGATAGAGATAAAAGAGGGCCCACTAAAACATTTTCGGGCCGATAAAGTTCAAAACGAGGAAAGAAGATAGATCCACGCGTGCGAGCTTAGAGTGGGGCGATGCGAAGTCCTCAAGCGGTGTAGCGGCACTCGACGTCCTTCTTCTTCGCTTTTCATTGGTGTTGGCCCCTCCGGCACCGTGGTGTCGTGCCTTGGTGGCGACGGGGGTCGTACACCATCATGGAGGTTTTGGATGACCTCAATTTTTGCCTTATTCACCTCTAGCCTTTTTCTTGAGACGAGAAGCTTGAGCACTACTCCCTCTTGCACCGTGAAGTAGGATTTCTCCTTACTCAACACCAATCGTTTCTTGATGAAGACCTCAAGGATCTTTGTCAAGTGAGCTAGACAACTATCAAAGTCATCTCCAAAGATGAAAAAATATCTGTGAAGACCATGAGACTGTCGCCAAGGAAGTCAGAGAATGGACCATGAGATCACCGTCATGCATCTTTGGAATGTAGCGAGGGCATTACATAATCTAAATAGTATCCATCTAAAAATGAATGTGCCAAAGGGACATGTAAACGTCATCTTTTCTTGATCTTCTGAATGAATTGCAATTTGGTTGTAGCCCGAGAATCCATTGAAGAAGTAGAAGTAACTTGGTCCTCCCAAACGGTCTAGGATCTGGGTAATGAACGATAAGAGGAAGTGATCCTTCTTCCTCGAAGTATTCAGCTTACACTAGTCGATGCAAACTCACCATTTTTTTAGAAGGCATGTTTGGATCTCATCACCCTTCTCATTTACGGTGACTGTGACTCTTGCTTTCTTGGGAACAATGTGCACCAGACTAACCCATTGGCTATTAGATATGAGGTAGAGATTAACACTTCAAGATTTCTTTGTTTACTACCTCCCATACTTTGGGGTTGATGAAGTCAATTTTGAGGTATTTTAATCATTTTTTTGAATTGATTTCATGCAACAAAATAAGAGTCAAATCCTCAAGGAGCCTAGGCAATGAGATTAGCACTTTTAGGGAGAAGAGATATATTATACGGAAAAACGACGAAGGAATGGATTACGGAGAAATATGTGAGGATGAAGAAATAGAATACGGTATGAAAGAAATTCAAAATAGATATATATATTTTTAATCTATGAGTAATAATGAGAAAAAATATTGAGAATAGAATGATGGAATGGAGAGATGAGAATAATAAAATGGAAGATGGTAGAAGAATAGTGAAAAATCTGGAAATAGGGTAATCGAGATTTTACGTAATGATATGAGATTGTTTAAAGAAAAGAGAAAAACTCTAAACTATAAAGAGGGAAATACGTTCTACTCTATCCACGGAGGGGGTTACTAGAGAAAATCAGATCCAAATCCTTACACAAATCCTATTTTTTATGACAATCTTAGGCCGGGCGATGCTCAACTCGTTACAATCTTGATCCTCCACTTGATCTTGCCTCCACAAAAAACTTGAACACCAAAAAATTCCAAGCTTGGGCCTAAGCTTCTCCTTTCCTTTTTGGTGGCCTGATGCAAAGAGAGAGCAAAAAAATAACAAAAAAGGAAGAAAAAGATTCTTTTATATGTAAGGTTAAGAGGTTCATTTGAATTAATGGTGGAGATTTAGTATTTTTGGGTGTAATCAAATGAATGGCTGGGATTAAATTCATAGGCTACAACCATAATCACCTCCTAAAGAGGTAGGAGAGCCCCTTATAAGGAGGTGAGCCCCACAACCACTTCTTTAGGGAGTGGGTTGACCACTCTCTAAGAGGTGGTAACCTTACAACTTTCCTAAATAGGTGGGCTTACCTTTTTCTCCTCTAAATATGGATCCTTCCTAAAAAATAAGAAATATCTAAATTTATTAATAATAAATAAAATAAAAGAATTTTGACTTCTTTGACCCTTTAAGAATACTTTGACCACATTTGACTTATCAAGAATCACTTTGACTATCATTGGCTTAGAAGGGAAATGGAGTGACTAGTCTCCTAAAAAGGTGGTTGACTAACCTCCTAAAATGGTGGAAAGGTTTGACAAACCTCCTAAAAAGGTGAAAGATTTAACTGAGCTCCTAAAAGGGTGGAATGGCTTGACCAATCTCCTAAAAAGGTGGAAAGGCCTTACATCCCGCTAAAAAGGTGGAAAGGTTTGACTAACCTCCTTAAAAGGTAGAAAAGGTTGACCAACCTCCTAAAAAGGTGGAGTACTTGTTTCATTCTTCTCCTTCTAGATAGTTTGCATCCATGCTCCAATTGAACGTCACCTTAAGCCCTTGAATCCACATAACTCATAAAATATGAGAGTTTAACCATTTGACTTCCAAGAAGTTAAATGGGGTTAGTCTCATAATTTAATGAAAATATAAGAAATGATGCATAACATGACTTAGTCACACTTTTGTCACATTGAACCATATAGAAATGGATATTTTCATTTTTCTAGTCTTTATCAGCACTTAAATAGGATAAATGATGCATGAATATGACTTATATTTTAGAGTTATCAGGGGTTTAGTCATTTCTGGACTTGTCCTCCAAAAAGATGCGAGTACATAGTGAGGGGTCCAATCCCCTCAAGTTCATTAGGGTCCAATCGATTGCTTGCTCATTCGGCCACAATAAATTGAGTAATTGTTTCTCTTACTCGTGATCGAGCTGGGGCAAAATGATCACCGGCTTTGCCTGCTGTGTAGTAAGAAAATCATACTTGAGTCTAGATGGAAGAGTCTTGAGCTCCAATATAGGCTCTTCCAATGGTATCTCCTCAAAATTAGCTTCCTCATTGATTTTCTTGACTTTGTTGATGTAAGCATCGATATCTTGGCCATCACAAATATCGATGGTGCCCAAATCCTGAGAAGCTCATGAAGGGTACTTCATTAACCTGTTGATGTCAACCATCACAGTGTGCTTTGCCTTTCCCCCAGTTTGTGATGGCTTTTGCGGTAGCTAAGAAAGGCTGTCCTTGGATGATTGGGGCTTTACTAAGGTCCTTAGTAATTTTCATATCGATGACCAAGAAGTCTACAAGAAAATAGCAATCTTCTATTTTTACGATCATGTCCTCTACTATGCCATAGGGTTTTCTTACCGATCTATCTGCTCAGCATACCTCTATGAAGAAAGGTTATAACTCCCCTACATGATGACGATCAAGTACTGTTTTAGGGAGGATGTTGAAACTAGCTCTGATGTCTAACAAAGATCTAGTAAAGGTCATTCCTCCTTCATGAGGTTAGTTAAAACTTTCACCTTTTTAGGGGGATGCCAAGTCTTTCCACCTTTTTAGGTGAGCTCACTGTTTCACCTAATTGGATCATTTTGGGGTTCTTATAAGGTGTGCATATGCCTTTGAGGAATTTTGCATAAGATGGGATATGCTTAATGACATATATCAAAGGGATGATAATGGTCACCTTTTGGAAGGCTTCTAATAGGTGATCGTCTCATTCATTTACCTTGGCTTTAGGGCAATGTAATGCTTGAGGACAAGGTACAAGAGGCTTGTATGCATTGGGATTGGCGATTTAATGCTTGAGGACAAGGTACAAGAGGCTTGATGATGCCCCTTGATTCCTCAGATTAGCGATGGCCTACGGTGGTAATTGGTAAAAAAAAAGAAATTTGCTTACCTTTCTTGTTATCACTCGAGACAGGAACATTCGTCTTGACAAAGTGATGTATCTCGTCCATGCATGAGTTCAACTGGTTCATTTGCTCCACTAATTGCAATATTACCCTGAGAATCGGGTTTGATGTCAATGCATTCTACCGTGGGGCTTGAGAGTAGGATTATTGTTACGGGACGTACGTTGACTGTCTTGAATTTGCGCAGGGTTGTTGATGTTGTTGTTGATTGGCGTTGTACGTCGTAGAATACGTTTGATCATTATTCCTCCTAAATCCTACATATTGTGAATAATTTTTATTGAAAACAGGGTTATTATAAAAATTTGTGTATGAATTTAGATAGTTTGGTCATCCTTGTTGACTCGACCCTCCTTGCGAGCCTTATGTATATATACCCTGCAATCTTACTGCCATGACAGGGCAGTCTAGCTCGCCGTGGTCAAGTCTTGAGCAATTGGCGGATGGTGATGCTTCTTGTAATGTGACGGGCCCAAGTCCTTCAGGCCTACTTTGCCATTTTCAGGATGTTGAGTCGGTTCAGTAGAAGATTCTAACTTCTGCCATTTTCTCTATCCTTTCTAGGAGCATGCCCATCTTTGCTGATTTTGCGTTGATCAATTGTCCGATTGGCATGACACCTCTTTCAAATAGTTTTCCTGAGTTTTGATGTCTATTCAGTGCCATCGTCTCGATCAATTCCATCACGTCATCTTTGAATTTGCTCATGAAGGTGCGACCACTAGCTGCATCTAAAAGATATCTATCTTTTATGAGAAGAATAGATGGCGGTAGCAATGAATAAATGCACGACAAGGGTGAGAGTGAGAGATGCACACGGAGATGATGCCAAAGTTAGTACAATAAAAGAAAAACAAAAAGAAAACAAATGTCTACTGTATATGGAGATGTTTACAAGCCAAAATCTAATTCAGATCTTTGCACAAACCCTGTTTGTGTGCCTGTCCTAGGCCGGGTGATGCTCAATCCACTCTGATTATGATCCTTGCTTGCTCCCTTCTCCACTACAAAATTGAGCATCAAACAATGCTTTTCCTTGGGCCTTGACCTCCTCTCCCTTTCCTTCTGGTAGCCTATTATTAAGAGAGAACCAACAAAATGTAAGGAGAGAGAAAATGAAGGCATTTATTGGTGGGTTTCTAGGGTTTGAGTGTAAAGAGGGGTAAAAGAGTCCAATTATTAAAATTATTTTTTTCAACTCGATTCTTCAATCCAAGGGTATGGATGGATAGAGGGTTAAAAGATGAATCTAGCCAAAACTCCATCTAGATCATGAGTGATAACTCTAAAATATAAGTCACGTTCATGCATCATTTATCATGTTTAAGTGTTAATAAAGACTACATGAATGAGAATGTTTATTTTTATATGGCTGAATGTGATGAAAATATTGATGGATATTATGTGGCCTATAAGCCTATCACACTTTCATGTATCTTGTTTATGTTCATTGAAATGATATTTATTCATTGTCATTCTTGTGTGATGTTTGCAATGAAGTTCATGAGC